>JAWMAR010003657.1:0-72770 GCA_036785375.1 Leucoraja ocellata
AGTGGTACAGGGTCTTGGTGAGACCACACCTGGAGCATTGCGTACAGTTTTGGTCTCCAAATCTGAGGAAGGACATTATTGCCATAGAGGGAGTGCAGAGACGGTTCACCAGACTGATTCCTGGGATGTCAGGACTGTCTTATGAAGAAAGACTGGATAGACTTAGTTTATACTCTCTAGAATTTAGGAGATTGAGAGGGGATCTTATAGAAACGTACAAAATTCTTAAGGGGTTGGACAGGCTAGATGCAGGAAGATTGTTCCCGATGTTGGGGAAGTCCAGGACTAGGGGTCACAGCTTAAGGATAAGGGGGAAATCCTTTAAAACCGAGATGAGGAGACCTTTTTTCACACAGAGAGTGGTGAATCTCTGGAACTCTCTGCCACAGAGGGTAGTTGAGGCCAGTTCATTGGCTATATTTAAGAGGGAGTTAGATGTGGCCCTTGTGGCTAAGGGGATCAGGGGGTATGGAGAGAAGGCAGGTACGGGATACTGAGTTGGATGATCAGCCATGATCATATTGAATGGCGAATGGTGCAGGCTCGAAGGGCCGAATGGCCTACTCCTGCACCTAATTTCTATGTTTCTATGTTTCTATAACCCTCCATTCCTTTCCCATCCATATCACTATCCAATTTATTTTTAAATGATAAAAACGAACCTGCCTCCACCACCTTCACTGGAAGCTCATTCCACACAGCCACCACTCTCTGAGTAAAGAAGTTCCCCCTCATGTTACCCCTAAACTTCAGTCCCTTAATTCTCAAGTCATGTCCCCTTGTTTGAATCTTCCCTACTCTCAGTGGGAAATTCTTGTCCACGTCAACTCTGTCTATCCCTCATCATTTTAAAAAACCTCTATCAAGTCCCCCCTTAACCTTCTGCGCTCCAGAGAATAAAGCCCTAACTTGTTCAACCTTTCTCTGTAACTTAGTTGCTGAAACCCAGGCAACATTCCAGTAAATCTCCTCTGTACTCTCTCTATTTTGTTGACATCCTTCCTATAATTAGGCGACCAAAATTGTACACCATACTCCAGAATTGGCCTCACCAATGCCTTGTACAATTTTAACATTACATCCCAACTTCTATACTCAATGCTCTGATTTATAAAGGCCAGCACACCAAAAGCTTTCTTTACCACCCTATCTACATGAGATTCCACTTTCAGGGAACTGTGCACAGTTATTCCCAGATCCCTCTGTTCACCTACATTCTTCAATTCCCAACCATTTACCATGTACGTCCTATTTTGATTTGTCCTGCCAAGATGTAGCACCTCACACTTATCAGCATTAAACTCCATCTGCCATCTTTCAGCCCACTCTTCCAACTGGCATAAATCTCTCTGTAGACTTTGAAACTCTACTTCAAAAACGGGAAAGCAGACTATTATCTAAATGGTGGCCGATTGGGAAAGGGGGAGATGCAGCGAGACCTGGGTGTCATGGTACACCAGTCATTGAAGGTAGGCATGCAGGTGCAGCAGGCAGTAAAGAAAGCGAATGGTATGTTGGCTTTCATAGCAAGAGGATTTGAGTCTAGGAGCAGGGAGGTTCTACTGCAGTTGTACAGGGTCTTGGTGAGACCACACCTGGAGTATTGCGTACAGTTTTGGTCTCCAAATCTGAGGAAGGACATTATTGCCATAGAGGGAGTACAGAGAAGGTTCACCAGACTGATTCCTGAGATGTCAGGACTGTCTTATGAAGAAAGACTGGATAGACTTGGTTTATACTCTCTAGAATTTAGAAGATTGAGAGGGGATCTTATAGAAACTTACAAAATTCTTAAGGGGTTGGACAGGCTAGATGCAGGAAGATTGTTCCCGATGTTGGGGAAGTCCAGAACAAGGAGTCACAGCTTAAGGATAAGGGGGAAATCCTTTAAAACCGAGATGAGGAGAACTTTTTTCACGGTTTTAAGTTCATTTCACGGTTCATTTTGTAAGTTTCTATAAGATCCCCTCTCAATATCCTATCTAGAGAGTATAAACCAAGTCTATCCAGTCTTTCTTCATAAGACAGTCCTGACATCCCAGGAATCAGTCTGGTGAACCTTCTCTGCACTCCCTCTATGGCAATATTTTGGAGGACCAAGAACAAGATGAACCAAAGTGGATAACCTCACATAATCAACCTCAGCAAATTGACAATAACTTTGAAAGGGAGCAGCTGTTTAAGCTGTCAGGCTGTTATTATTCGCCAAAATATACTCAATAGCATAATGATAGGGGATAGATATTGTGGATAAATATGAGGTTATCCACTTTGGTGGCAAAAACAGGAAAGTAGATTATTATCTGAATGGTGGCCGATTAGGAAAAGGGGAGATGCAACGAGACCTGGTGTCATGGTACACCAGTCATTGAAAGTAGGCATGCAGGTGCAGCAGGCAGTGAAGAAAGCCAATGGTATGTTAGCATTCATAGCAAAAGGATTTTGAGTCTAGGAGCAGGGAGGTTCTACTGCAGTTGTACAGGGTCTTGGTGAGACCCCACCTGGAGTATTGCGTACAGTTTTGGTCTCCTAATCTGAGGAAAGACATTCTTGCCATAGAGGATTTGAGTATTGGAGCAGGGAGGCTCTACTGCAGTTGTACAGGGTCTTGGTGAGACCACACCTGGAGTATTGCGTACAGTTTTGGTCTCCTAATCTGAGGAAAGACATTCTTGCCATAGAGGGAGTACAGAGAAGGTTCACCAGACTGATTCCTGGGATGTCCGGACTTTCACATGAAGAAAGACTGGATAGACTTGGTTTATACTCGCTAGAATTTAGAAGATTGAGGGGGGGGGTCTTATAGAAACTTACAAAATTCTTAAGGGGTTGGACAGGCTAGATGCAGGAAGATTGTTCCCGATGTTGGGGAAGTCCAGAACAAGGGGTCACAGTTTAAGGATAAGGGGGAAGTCTTTTAGGACCGAGATCAGAAAAACATTTTTTTTCACACACAGAGAGTGGTGAATCTGTGGAATTCTCTGCCACAGAAGGTAGTTGAGGCCACAGTTCATTGGCTATATTTAAGAGGGAGTTAGACGTGGCCCTTGTGGCTAAAGGGGATCAGGGGGTATGGAGAGAAGGCAGATACTGAGTTGGATGATCAGCCGTGATCATATTGAATGGCGAAAGGTGCAGGCTCGAAGGGCCGAATGGCCTCTACTCCTGCACCTGTTGTCTATGTTTCTATGATAGAAAACTTACTTTTCAACGCACCACTCGTAAGTCTGGAGATTTTTTTAATGATAAATTTAGCTTCAGAAGCGTTTTCTTTTTCGAGAGAACCATGGGCGATTTAAAAATTTCAAGTGGAAAGGCACACCACAACCTCCCGTTCTTAGGGGTCCAGTACCAACCTGATTTGCCCAGTTTATCTGCATGTTGAAATCTCCCATAACAACCATATAACCATATAACAATTACAGCACGGAAACAGGCCATCTCGGCCCTACAAGTCCATGCCGAACAACTTTTTTCCCCTTAGTCCCACCTGCCTGCACTCATACCATAACCCTCCATTCCCTTCTCATCCATATGCCTATCCAATTTATTTTTAAATGATACCAACGAACCTGCCTCCACCACTTCCACTGGAAGCTCATTCCACACCGCCACCACTCTCTGAGTAAAGAAGTTCCCCCTCATATTACCCCTAAACTTCTGTCCCTTCATTCTGAAGTCATGTCCTCTTGTTTGAATCTTCCCTATTCCCAAAGGGAAAAGCTTGTCCACATCAACTCTGTCTACGCCTCTCATCATTTTAAGACCTCTATCAAGTCCCCCTTAACCTTCTGCGCTCCAGAGAATAAAGACCTAACTTGTTCAACCTTTCTCTGTAACTTAGTTGTTGAAACCCAGGCAACATTCTAGTAAAAAACAACCGTAGCATTACCGTAGCTTCATGCCAATTTAAACTCTTGATTCAACTTGCACCCCATGTCCAGGCTATTGTTTGGGGGGCTGTAGATAGAAACATAGACAATAGGTGCAGGAGGAGGCCATTCGGCCCTTCGAGCCAGCACCATTCGCCATTCATTGTGATCATGGCTGATCGTCCCCTATCAATAACCCGTGCCTGCCTTCTCCCCATATCCCTTGACTCCACTAGCCCCTAGAGCTCTATCTAACTCTCTCTTAAATCCATCCAGTGACTTGGCCTCCACTGTGCCCTCTGTGGCAGGGAATTCTACAAATTCACAACTCTCTGGGCGAAAAAGTGTTTTCTCACCTCAGTCTTAAATGGCCTCCCCTTTATTCTAAGACTGTGTGTGGCCCCTGGTTCTGGACTCGCCCAACATTGGGAAAAAAATTCCTGCGTCTAGCTTGTCCAGTCCTTTTATCATTTCATATGTTTCTATAAGATCCCCCCGCTCATCCTTCTAAACTCAAAGTGAATACAAGCCTAGTCTTTTCAATCTTTCCTCATATGACGGAGAAACATAGAAACATAGAAATTAGGTGCAGGAGTAGGCCATTCGGCCCTTCGAGCCTGCACCGCCATTCAATGTGATCATGGCTGATCATCCAACTCAGTATCTCGTACCTGCCTTCTCTCCATACCCCCTGATCCCCTTAGCCACAAGGGCCACATCTAACTCCCTCTTAAATATAGCCATTGAACTGGCCTCAACTACCCTCTGTGGCAGAGAGTTCCAGAGATTCACCACTCTCTGTGTGAAAAAAGTTCTTCTCATCTCGGTTTTAAAGGATTTCCAACATCCTTAAGCTGTGACCCCTTGTCCTGGACTTCCCCAACATCGGGAGCAATCTTCCTGCATCTAACCTGTCCAACCCCTTAAGAATTTTGTAAGTTTCTATAAGATCCCCTCTCAATCTCCTAAATTCTAGAGAGTATAAACCAAGTCTATCCAGTCTTTCTTCATAAGACAGTCCTGACATCCCAGGAATCAGTCTGGTGAACCGTCTCTGTACTCCCTCTATGGCAATAATGTTCTTCCTCAGATTTGGAGACCAAAACTATACGCAATACTCCAGGTGTGGTCTCACCAAGACCCTGTACAACTGCAGTAGAACCTCCCTGCTCCTAGACTCAAATCCTTTTGCAATGAAAGCTAACATACCATTCGCTTTCTTTACTGCCTGCTGCACCTGCATGCCTACCTTCAATGACTGGTGTACCATGACACCCAGGTCTCGCTGCATCTCCCCCTTTCCCAATCGGCCACCATTTAGATAATAGTCTGTTTTCGCCACCAAAATGGATAACCTCATATGACGGTCCCGCCATCCCAGGGATCAATCTGGTGAACCTACGCTGCACTGCCTCAATCACAAGGATGTCCTTCCTCAAA
Organism: Leucoraja ocellata; assembly: GCA_036785375.1. Taxonomy (NCBI): domain Eukaryota; kingdom Metazoa; phylum Chordata; class Chondrichthyes; order Rajiformes; family Rajidae; genus Leucoraja; species Leucoraja ocellata. The sequence goes on from JAWMAR010003657.1 coordinate 5,313, forward strand.
TTAGGAGACCAAAACTGTACGCAATACTCCAGATGTGGTCTGTGGCCCCTGGTTCTGGACTCGCCCAACATTGGGAAAAAATTTCCTGCGTCTAGCTAGTCCAGTCCTTTTATAATTTTATATGTTTCTATAAGATCCCCCCTCATCCTTCTAAACTCAAAGTGAATACAAGCCTAGTCTTTTCAATGTTTCCTCATATGACAGTCCCGCCATCCCAGGGATCAATCTGGTGAACCTACGCTGCACTGCCTCAATCACAAGGATGTCCTTCCCCAAATTAGGATAACTCATCAGGGTCTTTTTCCCCTTACAATTCCTCAGTTCTATCCATACTGACTCCACGTTACCTGATTCTATGTCACCACTCGTAAGGGACTGAATTTCATTCCTCACCAACAATGCAACCCACCCCCTCTGCCCACCTGTCTGTCTTTTCGAAAGGATGTATACCCCTGAATATTAAGTTCCCAGCCCTGTCTTGCAGCCATGTCTCTGTAATTCCCACAACATCATACTTGCCAGTTTCTAACTGAGCCTCAAGCTCATCCACTTCATTGTACATGCTAGAATTTAGAAGATTGAGGGGGGGATCTTATAGAAACGTACAAAATTCTTAAGAGGTTCTACTGCAGTTGTACAGGGTCTTGGTGAGACCACACCTGGAGTATTGCGTACAGTTTTGGTCTCCTAATCTGAGGAAAGACATTCTTGCCATCGAGGGAGTGCAGAGAAGGTTCACCAGACTGATTCAGCAGGTTCACCAGCCAAAACACGGCCATCTAACTCCCTCTTAAATATAGCCAATGAACTGTGTGGCCTCAACTACCCTCTGTGGCAGAGAGTTCCACAGATTCACCACTCTCTGTGGGGGAAAAAAAATGTTTTTCTCATCTCGGTCCTAAAAGATTTCCCCCTTATACTTAAACTGTGTGTGTGTGGCCCCTTGTCCTGGACTTCCCCAACATTGTGTGATCATGGCTGATCGTCCCCTATCAATCTACCAGACTGATTCCTGGGATGTCAGGACTGTCTTATGAAGAAAGACTGGATAGACTCGGCTTGTACTCTCTAGAATTTAGGAGATTGAGGGGGGATCTTATAGAAACTTACAAAATTCTTAAGGGGTTGGACAGGCTAGATGCAGGAAGATTGTTCCCGATGTTGGGGAAGTCCAGAACAAGGGGCCACACACACAGTTTAAGGATAAGGGGAAATCTTTTAAGACCGAGATGAGAAAAACATTTTTGATTTGGTAAATCTCTGGAACTCTCTGCCACAGAAGGTAGTTGAGGCCACAGTTCATTGGTTATATTCAAGAGGGAGTTAGATGTGGCCCTCTGCTGCAGTTGTACAGGGTCTTGGTGAGACCACACCTGGAGTATTGCGTACAGTTTTGGTCTCCTAATCTGAGGAAAGACATTCTTGCCATAGAGGGAGTACAGAGAAGGTTCACCAGACTGATTCCTGGGATGTCAGGACTTTCATATGAAGAAAGACTGGATAGACTTGGTTTATACTCTCTAGAATTTAGGAGATTGAGGGGGATCTTATAGAAACTTACAAAATTCTTAAGGGGTTGGACAGGCTAGATGCAGGAAGATTGTTTCTGATGTTGGGGAAGTCCAGGACAAGGGGCCACACACACAGTTTAAGGATAAGAGGGAAGTCATTTAGGACCAAGATGAGAAAATCATTTTTCACACAGAGAGTGGTGAATCTGTGGAATTCTCTGCCACAGAGGGTAGTTGAGGCCAGTTCATTGGCTATATTTAAGAGGGAGTTAGATGTGGCCCTTGTGGCTAAAGGGATCAGGGGGTATGGAGAGAAGGCAGGTACGGGATACTGAGTTGGATGATCAGCCGTGATCATATTGAATGGCGAACGGTGCAGGCTCGAAGGGCCGAATGGCCTCTACTACTGCACCTGTTGTCTATGTTTCTATGACAGAATAAGTTGAAACAAGAGGAAGCGAGATGGGGTTCAGAACATTGACAATTGTACCATGAAATGAATTTTCTTGCCTGTTTACTCTCAATTTATGCTGTAATTTTTCTTAATTGTTCCTTAAATTAATACATTTTACTTCCTTGTCACTTCTTAATTTACACATAGAAACATAGAAAATAGGTGCAGGAGGAGGCCATTCGGCCCTTCGAGCCAGCACCGCCATTCAATATGATCCCTTTAGGATGCAAGAGTAGGCCATTCGGCCCTTCGTGCCTGCACCGCCATTCAACATGATCATCCAACTCAGTATCCCGTACCTGCCTTCTCTCCATACCCCCTGATCCCCTTTAGCCACAAGGGCCACATCTAACTCCCTCTTAAATATAGCCAATGAACTGTGTGGCCTCGACTAACCTCTGTGGCAGAGAGTTCCACAGATTCGCCCCTCTCTGTGTGGGGGAAAAAAATGTTTTTCTCTCTCCCCCTCTCTCTCTCCTCCCTCTCTCTCCCCTCTCCCTCTCTCCCTGTCTTATAGAAACATAAACACAGCCAATGAACTGTGTGGCCTCAACTACCTTCTGTGGCAAAGAATTCCACAGATTCACCACTCTCTGTGTGGGGAAAAAAATGTTTTTCTCTCTCTCCTCTCTCTCTCTCCCCTCTCTCTCCCTCTCTCCCCCTCTCTCTCCCTCTCTCCCCCTCTCTCCCCCTCTCTCTCCCTCTCTTATAGAAACATAAACACAGCCAATGAACTGTGTGGCCTCAACTACCTTCTGTGGCAGAGAATTCCACACATTCACCACTCTCTGTGGGGGAAAAAAAATGTTTTTCTCATCTCGGTCCTAAAAGATTTCCCCCTTATACTTAAACTGTGTGTGTGTGTGGCCCCTTGTCCTGGACTTCCCCAACATTGTGTGATCATGGCTGATCGTCCCCTATCAATCTACCAGACTGATTCCTGGGATGTCAGGACTGTCTTATGAAGAAAGACTGGATAGACTTGGTTTATACTCTCTAGAATTTAGGAGATTGAGAGGGGATCTTATAGAAACTTACAAAATTCTTAAGGGGTTGGACAGGCTAGACAGGAAGATTGTTCCCGATGTTGGGGAAGTCCAGGACAAGGGGTCACAGCTTAAGGATAAGGGGGAAATCCTTTAAAACCGAGATGAGAAGAACTTTTTTCACACAGAGAGTGTGGAACTCTCTGCCACAGAGGGTAGTTGAGGCCACACAGTTCATTGGCTATATTTAAGAGGGAGTTAGATGTGGCCCTTGTGGCTAAGGGGATCAGGGGGTATGGAGAGAAGGCAGGTACGGGATGCTGAGTTGGATGATCAGCCATGATCATATTGAATGGCGGTGCAGGCTCGAAGGGCCGAATGGCCTACTCCTGCGCCTGATTTCTATGTTTCTATGTTTCAATAAGATTACCTCTCATCCTTCTAAATTCCAGAGTGTACAAGCCCGGCCGCTCCATTCTCTCAGCATATGACAGGGGTGGAAGATTGCTCCCGATGTTGGGGAAGTCCAGGACAAGGGGTCACAGCTTAAGGATAAGGGTGAAATCCTTTAAAACCGAGATGAGAAGAACTTGTTTCATACTGAGTTGGATGATCAGCCATGATCACATTGAATGGCGAATGGTGCAGGCTCGAAGGGCCGAATGGCCTCTATTCCTGCACCTAATTTCTATGTTTCTAATAACCCGTGCCTGCCTTCTCACAGAAAAGCATACCTTAAAATGACATCAACTCCTTGCTTGTTTACACTTAAGTCATATTGAAAAAATGTAATATTACACCGAGATCTACTTGTAACATGGCACCTGTTCCTTGTTTAAGAAGGAACTGCAGATGCTGGAAAATCGAAGGTGGAAGATCACAGTGCAGCACATATGGTCCTTCCTCAAATTGGCGTTGACATCATAGCTTGGTGCGTGCATTGTAGTGTATTCATGGTATTGTATTCAAATTGATTGTCATTGTCTCAATTTGAGACAACGAAATGAATTTCCCTTACAGGCGGTATCATAAAAAAAATCATTAAAAAATAAATAAATAATTTACATGGTAAATGGTAGGGAATTGAAGAATACAGTTGAACAGAGGGATCTGGGAATAACCGTGCATAGTTCCTTGAAGGTGGAATCTCATATAGATAGTGTGGTAAAGAAAGCTTTTGGTATGCTAGCCTTTATAAATCAGAGCATTGAGTATAGAAGCTGGGATGTAATGTTAAAATTGTACAAGGCATTGGTGAGACCAAATCTGGAGTATGGTGTACAATTTTGGTCGCCCAATTATAGGAAGGATGTCAACAAAATAGAGAGAGTACAGAGGAGATTTACTAGAATGTTGCCTGGGTTTCAACAACTAAGTTACAGAGATAGGTTGAATAAGTTAGGTCTTTATTCTCTGGAGCGCAGAAGGTTAAGGGGGGACCTGATAGAGGTCTTTAAAATGATGAGAGGGATAGACAGAGTTGATGTGGACAAGCTTTTCCCTTTGAGAATAGGGAAGATTCAAACAAGAGGACATGACTTCAGAATTAAGGGACAGAAGTTTAGGGGTAACATGAGGGGGAACTTCTTTACTCAGAGAGTGGTAGCGGTGTGGAATGAGCTCCCAGTGGAAGTGGTGGAGGCAGGTTCGTTGGTATAATTTAAAAATAAATTGGATAGGCATATGGATGAGAAGGGAATGGAGGGTTATGGTATGAGTGCAGGCAGGTGGGACTAAAGGGAAAAAAGTTGTTCGGCACGGACTTGTAGGGCCGAGATGGCCTGTTTCCGTGCTGTAATTGTTATATGGTTATAATAAATAAATAATAAAACATATTAAAAATAAAATTGAAATTGAATTTAAAAAAAAAAGCAGAAACACAGAAAGTCCACGACACAACATAACATAAATGGCATCAAGGTGAGGATGGCACCATAGTCCAGCCAGCCTCCCCTCCGTGTTCAACCGTGGTCGGGGCCTTCTGAGCACCCGCAGTCGCCGCCCCGGGTGGCCCGATGTTCAGGCCCCCACGCCGGGCTGGTGGAACCCCGACGGTGAACATCCTCCTCCTCAGCGGCCCGGACCTCCCGATCAGCCGCCTCCCGCTGCCGGAGTCCGCAGCTCCCGAGTCCGCAGGCCGAGCCGGGCAGAGTCGCAGGACCCCGCGCTGTCCATCAGCGCCGCCCGCATTGGGAGCTCCGCAAACCGCAGCTCCAGGATGTCGGTGCAGCAGGTCCAGCACTCCGGGCTCCAGACGGCGACCCCCGGTAAGGCATCGCCAGCCCCGCGATGTTCCAGCGCTGTCCCGCCGCTGCTGGAGCTCCGGTCGATCCCGGCAGGAAAGGTAGGTAGGCCGCTGTGGGGGGGGGGGGGGGGGGGGCGAGGACGCGACTCGAATAATAGTCGCGTCCTCACCAGGAAGCGGCGGAAGGACGGTATCCCCTGCACCGTGCCCTCTTCCCCCACATAAAAACACAAAAAGACACACTTTTCCATAACTAAATAAACAAAAAAACAAAAAGATACCGGGCTGTAGGTGGAGGCTGCTGACACCAGCGCCACCGGAAGTACAACAATGCGGACTATGCCGATGTCATGACGCAATGCGCCAGTAATGTTCACACGTTAGTAATGTCCTGTTTGCCAGCACGTTGACCCTCTGTGCTCCCTTCCTGCAGGGTTCAGGAGCCGTTGCTGGGGACGCGAGCGGCCATTGAGGGCGGCCAGGGTTGCCGGTGAACCCCCGCACATCCGCACATCCGCACGGCGTGCGGCCTGAGCTTCCAGGGGCCGAGACTCGGCGGAGGGCCCCATGACGGGGCACAACAAGGAGAAGCGTTATGACTGCGACGTGTGCGGCAAGGCCTGGCAGAGCCCCAGCCAGCTGGAGATCCACCGGCGGGTGCACACGGGGGAGCGCCCCTTCGACTGCTCGGAGTGCGGCAAGGACTTCACCTGCTACGGGGCGCTGCTGCGGCACAGCCGGGTGCACTCGGGCGAGCGGCCCTTCGGGTGCGCCGACTGCGGCCGGGGCTTTGCCCAGATGTCGGGGCTGTGGCGGCACCGGTGGGTGCACAGCAGCGAGCGCCCCTTCACCTGCCCCGACTGCGGCAAGGGCTTCAAGTCGCCGCCGGACCTGTCGATGCACCGGCGCCTGCACAGCGGCGAGCGGCCCCACACCTGCGGCTACTGCGGCAAGGGCTTCACCCGCTCCAACAGCCTGGTGGAGCACCAGCGCACCCACACCGGCGAGCGCCCCTACACCTGCGACCAGTGCGGCAAGGGCTTCATCTGCTCCACCAAGCTGCTGACCCACCAGCAGGTGCACAACGACGACCATCTCTTCCCCTAGCCCTTTGCCAGCGGCACGGACTTCGAGACAGCGTATGACCGGCGGGCGAGAAGACCCCAAGCGCTCCTCCAGGCTGCTGCCCCACCAGCGGGTGTCCGTCCCATCCCCAGCCCGATGTGTGGATAGTCTTTGCCATGGCCTCCAATTCCCGTCTCACCAGCATGTGCACACCAGTGGCCAACCCCATGACTGCCCGTATTGCGGCGAGGCGTTTGACAGCTCGCGGGGGGGGTTGCGGCAGCAGCGGCGGACCCACGCTAGCGAGCGGCTGCTCCCACTGCGGCAAGCATTTCAAGAGTGCACGGGAGCTGCGGGAGCATCAGCGGTTACACACCGGAGAGAGACCCTTTGTGTGCGCCGAGTGTGGCAAGGGTTTCACCCGGCAGCACCGGCGTACCCACAGCGGCGAGCGTCCCTTCCCCGTCCCGTCCTGTGCTAACGGCTTCACCCGCCTTGACCCACCTGCGAGTCCACAACGGCCAGCGCCCCTTCACCTGCCCGCTCTGTGGCAAGGCCTTTGCCCGCTCCTCCACCGCCACTTGGATAGATAGGCGCTCTTTAGGTAAACACAAAATGCTGTACGGAATGGGTAACGTTTCGGGTCAAGACCCCCCTCAGTCTCGTGCCGAAATGTCACCGAGTCCTTCTCTCCAGAGACGCTGCCTGTCCCGCTGAGTCACTCCAGCATTTAGTGTCCTTTTTTTGTAAACCAGCATCTGCAGTTCCTTGTTTTTTAAACCATCTCTGCACCTTCCCCAAAGCCTCCACATCAGTCCTGCAATGGAGTGACCAGAACGGTATGCAATACTCCAAATGCTAATGATAATATCGGCCAATGCAATATGTGACAATATGGAGGATTTCTGCTTTTGCAAAACCTACTTGGCAAAGACCATGATTTCTGCAAAGACCATGAGGTTCATGGCTCTAGAATGTCTGCATCCTGGGGAGGAAGCTAAGCACAGGGTGATATCCAGATGTCCCCTCAATTGGTAATATGTATGAGGGTTTTGCAGAAAGAGCTGAGCATTGCTGCAAATGCATGTACAGATTGGTGGAGGAGAGGTAGGATATAATACCACTGTTAACTATGATGCATGGTCTTTCCACCTGTTATCTTGTGATTGGTCAAGGCCTGAATTGTTTATATTACCTGGTTAAATGTTTATTTACTAAGAGGAACTGTTTTCCCTTAAGAACTTTATGTAGAAACAATGTAATGAGGTATGTTGTGATTGGGTTAGGGAACTGTCAATTAATGTATTGTATGATTGGTCTCCTAAAAGGATTTGAGTCTAGGAGCAGGGAGGTTCTATTGCAGTTGTACAGGGTCTTGGTGAGACCACACCTGGAGTATTGCATACAGTTTTGGTCTCCTAATCTGAGGAAAGACATTCTTGCCGTAGAGGATTTGAGTCTAGGAGCAGGGAGGTTCTACTGCAGTTGTACAGGGTCTTGGTGAGACCACACCTGGAGTATTGCGTACAGTTTTGGTCTCCTAATCTGAGGAAAGACATTCTTGCCATAGAGGATTTGAGTACGGGAGCAGGGAGGTTCTACTGCAGTTGTGCAGGGTCTTGGTGAGACCACACCTGGAGTATTACGTACAGTTTTGGTCTCCTAATCTGAGGAAAGACATTCTTGCCATAGAGGATTTGAGTTCAGGAGCAGGGAGGTTCTACTGCAGTTGTACAGGGTCTTGGTGAGACCACACCTGGAGTATTGCGTACAGTTTTGGTCTCCTAATCTGAGGAAAGACATTCTTGCCATAGAGGATTTGAGTATAGGAGCAGGGAGGTTCTACTGCAGTTGTACAGGGTCTTGGTGAGACCACACCTGGAGTATTGCGTACAGTTTTGGTCTCCTAAACTGAGGAAAGACATTCTTGCCATAGAGGGAGTACAGAGAAGGTTCACCAGACTGATTCCTGAGATGCCAGGACTTTCATATGAAGAAAGACTGGATAGACTCGGTTTGTACTCGCTGGAATTTAGAAGATTGAGGGGGGATCTTATAGAAACTTACAAAATTCTTAAGGGGTTGGACAGGCTAGATGCAGGAAGATTGTTCCCGATGTTGGGGAAGTCCAGAACAAGGGACCACACACACAAGGATAAGGGGGAAATCTTTTAGGACCGAGATGAGAAAAACATTTTTTTTCACACACAGAGAGTGGTGAATCTGTGGAACTCTCTGCCACAGAGGGTAGTTGAGGCCACACAGTTCATTCGCTATATTTAAGAGGGAGTTAGATGTCGCCCTTGTAGCTAAAGGGATCAGGGGGTATGGAGAGAAGGCAGGTACGGGATACTGAGTTGGATGATCAGCCATGATCATATTAAATGGCGGTGCAGGCTCAAAGGGCCGAATGGCCTCTACTCCTGCACCTATTTTCTATGTTTCTATGGGAGAGGCTAGATTGCTCCCGATGTTGGGGAAGTCCAGGACAAGGGGTCACAGCTTAAGGATAAGGGGGAAATCCTTTAAAACCGAGATGAGAAGAACTTTTTTCACACAGAGTGGTGAATCTCTGAAACTCTCTGCCGCAGAGGGTAGTCAAGGCCACAGTTCATTGGCTATATTTAAGAGGGAGTTAGATGTGGCCCTTGTGGCTAAGGGGATCAGGGGGTATGGAGAGAAGGCAGGTACGGGATACTGAGTTGGATGATCAGCCGTGATCATATTGAATGGCGAATGGTGCAGGCTCGAAGGGCCGAATGGCCTCTACTCCTGCACCTATTGTCTATGTTTCTATGATCTATATTTATGATTGGTTTGTAGGGGTTGCCCCTCCCCCATGTGTTTTGCGACACTGGTCTGAAACTGTATATAAGACAGGACACCACATGAGTGTGTGTCGATCTTCTGGGGTTGGACTTGGGACCATCTGGAGGTGTCTATTCCCATGAGGCTGAAGGGCTTTGACGAGTAGCGACAAGGATCGTTCCAGCGGTGTGATTAGGTATCGTATAGGAAGAGTGTTGTGATTGAGAAATAAAGTGGACTTGACTCAAATGTTTTACTGAACCAGGCTAACAAGTTTGTGCTTTTTAACAAGTTTGTGTTCACAAAATCAAATTTGGCTTTGAGGTGGCTGCAGCCTAATTAGTTGCCTCGCCTTTTTAAAAAGTTTGCGTTCGAAAAATGCATTTTGGTTGTTAGGAATTTTATCGGAAGAGTGTTTGTTGTGTTTGAGTAATAAACTCGAGTTGATCCAGTACTTGACTCGGTGTTTTACAGAACCAGTCTAATGGGGTGAGTTTAGGGACAGAATTGGGACACTGCCTGGCCAATGTTCACCAGACTGATTCCTGGGATGTCAGGACTGTCTTATGAAGAAAGACTGGATAGACTTGGTCATGGTACACCAGTCATTGAAGGTAGGCATGCAGGTGCAGCAGGCAGTGAAGAAAGCGAATGGTATGTTAGCATTCATTGCAAAAGGATTTAAGTCTAGGAGCAGGGAGGTTCTACTGCAGTTGTACAGGGTCTTGGTGAAACCACACCTGGAGTATTGCGTACAGTTTTGCTCTCCAAATCTGAGGAAGGACATTATTGCCATAGAGGGAGTGCAGAGAAGGATCACCAGACTGATTCCTGGGATGTCAGGACTGTCTTATGAAGAAAGACTGGATAGACTTGGTTTATACTCTCTAGAATTTAGGAGATTGAGAGGGGGATCTTATAGAAACGTACAAAATTCTTAAGGGGTTGGACAGGCTAGATGCAGGAAGATTGCTCCCGATGTTGGGGAAGTCCAGGACAAGGGGTCACAGCTTAAGGATAAGGGGGAAATCCTTTAAAACTGAGATGAGAAGAACCTTTTTCACACACAGAGAGTGGTGAATCTCTGGAACTCTCTGCCGCAGAGGGTAGTCGAGGCCACAGTTCATTGGCTATATTTAAGAGGGAGTTAGATGTGGCCCTTGTGGCTAAGGGGATCAGAGGGTATGGAGAGAAGGCAGGTATGGGATACTGAGTTGGATGATCAGCCATGATCATATTAAATGGCGGTGCAGGCTCGAAGGGCCGAATGGCCTCTACTCCTGCACCTAATTTCTATGTTTCTGTATTTCTATGTCCCTTAAAGCTGCACTTATACATTTCCTCTCTCCTTATCTCACATCCTTTTATCTCCTTATTTCTCCTCGCCTCCGTCACTTACTTCACTCATCTGCCGATCACCCCCTCATCTGTTAACATAGTGTCAGTCTGAAGAAGGGTCCCGACCCGATATGTCACCTATCCATGTTCTCCACAGATGCTGCCTGACCCGCTGAGTTACTCCAGCACTCTGTGAAACGTCACCTATCCATGTTCTCCACAGATGCTGCCTGACCCGCTGAGTTACTCCAGCACTTTGTGTTAGAGTCATAGTGATACAGTGTGGAAACAGGACCTTCGGCCCAACTTGCCCACACCGACCAACATGTCCCGGCTACACTAGTCCCACCTTCAATCGGTGGCCGATTGGGAAAGGGGGAGATGCAGCGAGACCTGGGTGTCATGGTACACCAGTCATTGAAGGTGGGCATGCAGGTGCAGCAGGCAGTAAAGAAAGCCAATGGTATGTTAGCATTCATTGCAAAAGGATTTGAGTATAGGAGCAGGGAGGTTCTACTGCAGTTGTACAGGGTCTTGGTGAGACCACACCTGGAGTATTGCGTACAGTTTTGGTCTCCAAATCTGAGGAAAGACATTATTGCCATAGAGGGAGTGCAGAGAAGGTTCACCAGACTGATTCCTGGGATGTCAGGACTGTCTTATGAAGAAAGACTGGATAGACTTGGTTTATACTCTCTAGAATTTAGGAGATTGAGAGGGGATCTTATAGAAATGTATAAAATTCTTAAGGGGTTGGACAGGCTAGATGCAGGAAGATTGCTCCCGATGTTGGGGAAGTCCAGGACAAGGGGTCACAGCTTAAGGATAAGAGGGAAATCCTTTAAAACCGAGATGAGAAGAACTTTTTTCACACACAGAGTGGTGAATCTCTGGAACTCTCTGCCACAGAGGGTAGTCGAGGCCACACAGTTCATTGGCTATATTTAAGAAGGAGTTAGATGTGGCCCTTGTGGCTAAGGGGATCAGAGGGTATGGAGAGAAGGCAGGTACGGGATACTGAGTTGGATGATCAGCCATGATCATATTGAATGGCGAATGGTGCAGGCTTGAAGGGCCGAATGGCCTCTACTCCTGCACCTAATTTCTATGTTTCTATGACCCGCTGAATTACTCCAGCACTCTGTGAAACGTCACCTATCCATGTTCTCCACAGATGCTGCCTGACCCGCTGAGTTACTCCAGCACTCTGTGAAACGTCACCTATCCATGTTCTCCACAGATGCTGCCTGACCCGCTGAGTTACTCCAGCACTCTGTGAAACGTCACCTATCCATGTTCTCCACAGATGCTGCCTGACCCGCTGAGTTACTCCAGCACCCTGTGAAACGTCACCTATCCATGTTCCCCACAGATGCTGCCTGACCCGCTGAGTTACTCCAGCACTCTGTGAAACGTCACCTATCCATGTTCCCCACAGATGCTGCCTGACCCGCTGAGTTACTCCAGCACTCTGTGAAACGTCACCTATCCATGTTCTCCACAGGTGCTGCCTGACCCGCTGAGTTACTCCAGCACTCTGTGAAACGTCACCTATCCATGTTCTCCACAGATGCTGCCTGACCCGCTGAGTTACTCCAGCACTACGTATTAGAGTCATAGAGTGATACAGTGTGGAAACAGGACCTTCGGCCCAACTTGCCCACACCGACCAACATGTCCCGGCTACACTAGTCCCACCTTCCTGCATTTGGTCCATATCCCATCCAAACGTCCTATCCATGTACCTGTCTAACAGTTTCTTAAACGTTGGGATAGTCCCAGCCTCAACTACCTCCTCTGGCAGCTTGTTCCATACACCCACCACCCTTTGTGTGAAAAAGTTATCCCTCAGATTCCTATTAAATCTTTTCCCCTTCACCTTGAACCCATGTCCTCTGGTCCTCGATTCCCCCACTCTGGGCAAGAGACTCTGTGCATCAATTGTGTTCGACAATAGACAATAGGTGCAGGAGTAGGCCATTCGGGCCTTCGAGCCAGCACCGCCATTCAATGTGTTATATACATGGCATTGGGGGTTCAGTATTGATGTGGATAGAGAACTGGCTGGCAAACAGGAAGCAAAGAGTAGGAGTAAACGGGTCCTTTTCACAATGGCAGGCAGTGACTAGTGGGGTACCACAAGGCTCAGTACTGGGACCCCAGCTATTTACAATATATATTAATGATCTGGATGAGGGAATTGAAGGCAATATCTCCAAGTTTGCGGATGACACTAAGCTGGGGGGCAGTGTTAGGTGTGAGGAGGATGCTAGGAGACTGCAAGGTGACTTGGATAGGCTGGGTGAGTGGGCAAATAACCATATAACCATATAACAATTACAGCACGGAAACAGGCCATCTCGACCCTTCTAGTCCGTGCCGAACACATAATCTCCCCTAGTCCCATATACCTGCGCTCAGACCATAACCCTCCATTCCCTTCCCATCCATATAACTATCCAATTTATTTTTAAATGATAAAAACGAACCTGCCTCCACCACCTTCACTGGAAGCTCATTCCACACAGCTACCACTCTCTGAGTAAAGAAGTTCCCCCTCATGTTACCCCTAAACTTCAGTCCCTTAATTCTCATGTCATGTCATGTCCCCTTGTTTGAATCTTCCCTACTCTCAGTGGGAAAAGCTTTTCCACGTCAACTCTGTTTATCCCTCTCATCATTTTAAAGACCTCTATCAAGTCCCCCCTTAACCTTCTGCGCTCCAGAGAATAAAGCCCTAACTTGTTCAACCTTTCTCTGTAACTTAGTTGCTGAAACCCAGGCAACATTCTAGTAAATCTCCTCTGTACTCTCTCTATTTTGTTGACATCCTTCCTATAATTAGGCGACCAAAATTGTACCCCATACTCCAGAATTGGCCTCACCAATGCCTTGTACAATTTTAACATTACATCCCAACTTCTATACTCACCTATTCGGATATATCGACCTATCACTAGCAATGTTACAAAATTTTGAGATTTAAAAAATCAAGTCTGCAATTTATCCCATCAGATAAAGCATAACAATAAGTTTAATTTGACACCAAATTCACTTTCATATCTCAAGTATTAAAAAAGTTATGACCATTTTCATACTCGGAAATTAGCATCTTGTTCCCCTATTGATTTTCAATGGACATTACAAAAAAGCTGTGATCTTGGATAGTCAAAAGCACATTTCTTAAGGAAAGATTAACATTTTCAAATAGCCTAAGTGTCCAAAGATTATTCACAAATAATTCACAATATAACATGATTTGTATATCTAATTTACATTAATTTATAGGCCAAATGGAAGGAATTTAGTGTTCAATTGCTGTAAATAAATGCCCATTTAAATCGGTTCTAGTGGGTTTCTGTGAACGCGCTGGTTTAGAACGTTGACATCGCGCTGGATTAGTGCCTCAAATGCCGAGAAAAATACTGCGGATATAAAAAGCCCAAAATGAGCTACTCGCTATAGAAAATTTTAATTATAGGGTTATATACATGCCCCATTTAATGTAAAAATAAGGTACATACCTTTAATTGTTTGCTTTATAAAACCCTGGGGCTGCGAGAGGTTGCGAACTGAACGAGAGCTTTTAAAATTATTATATCTACTATTCGAGGCCTATAAAACTAATAATAGCTTTTGGGACCGGGTCTTGCAGTGATTCTCCGTTATGATTTACTAGGCTGAACATCTGCGATTGGAACAGCCTAGTAAAAATCGGGTTTTAAACCCGCCCCCTCCAAACAGCGGCAAAATCACACACACGGGCTGGGGCAGATGCTCAGCCACGATTCAGGTAGGTTTTTGTAACATACCTACTATCACTTCTGAAGAAGGGATCAATTCCGGGTCTCTGCACTTTTAGGCAGCAACTTTATGGCCAATGTACTGCCCATAGTCTTGAACTGACTTAAACATACAGTAGCTGTAAAGGGGTACATTGCGTGACTTTGAGAATTAAGACTGAAAATGAATAGTTAATCCTTTCGTTAAAAGTTATCAACGTAGAGAGGTGTTAGTGTCAATGTGGTTGGAAGCGGATGAATTGTCGGTAATATTTATGCAAGAACCTCAAGTTCTTAGCCATCTATACTTCAGCACCACTGATGCCGACTGAGATATTGGCACCCAATCTAATTGCAGCAATTTAACTCAATAGGTCTGATGCTTCCTGATCCAAAATCAAGTTGGCTGTCCATTCTATCCACAGATGCTCTCTGAGACTGAGTTCCACAACAGTTTAAAAAAACGTTATAATTTATACTCACTGAGTCCTAAGAGACAAATTGAGGTATTTCTCTGCATCGATGGAGAACTATTAATTTTGAGGCTATGGACATTACAGGCAAGGTTAACTCTCTCTGGTCCTTAAGAAGGTAGTTCTGAACTGCCTTTAAGAATCATGGATCTCATTGCTGTCTATGGCAAAAGGTCTTGGTATGGTATGTTTCTTAGTATAATGACTACACCCCAGAAATAATTTTTTGCTATGACATAGAAACATAGAAACATAGAAAGTAGGTGCGAGAGCAGACACCAGTCCGTCGAGCCCGCACCGCCACTCGCTCATGGCTGAACACTAAACAGACACACTTACCCACAAACAGTAGACACAAAGACACAGAACACAAGACACTACCCTCCCCTTTATACCGCTATCACCCCTCTCCACCCCAAGAACCTCGTGATCTCCTGGGGGAGGCAAAAAACCGGATAAAAAACCAGGTCCAATTCGGGAAAAAAATCCGGGAAATCCTCTCCGACCCCATCTAGGCGATCGACACTTGTCCAGGAGATCACTCAGGTCTTACTATACTAACCATACCTAGGTCCATATCCCTGCCCTCTCCCCGTAGCCCCTTATCCCCTTGGCAGCTAAAAAACCATCTATTTTAGTCTTAAATATATTTTAAAGTTTCTGCTTCCACTGCTCCCTGGGGCAGTGAATTCCATAAATTAACCACCCTCTGGGTGAAGAAGTTCTTCCTCATCTCAGTTTTAAAAGAGCCCCCCCTTATTCTGCAACTATGTCCCTAGTTCTAGTTTCCCCGATCATTGGGAACATCCTCGGGGCATCCACCCGATCAAGGCCCCTCACGATCTTATATGTTTCAATGAGATCGCCTCTCATTCTTCTAAACTCCAAAGAGTGAGTTCCAGCCTACTTAACCTTCCTCATATGTCAATCCCTCATTGCAGGAATTAATCTTGTAAACCTTCGCTGCACTGCCTCCAGGGCTAGTACATCCTTCTTAAGTATGGACCCCAGAACTGTACACAGTATTCCAAATGTGGTCTCACTAATACTGTGTACAGCTGCAGCAAGACCTCCGTGTTTTTATACTCAATCCCCCTAGCAATGACACATATTGAGATGCACTAAGGTGTAAAAGCATGTTCAGTCTTTATATCTGCCAATGCATAAAAATAAATTAAAGAACTAAATGAACTTAAAAAATAAATAAATAAATAAATAAAAGTTATCAACGTATAATTTTTTGTGTGTTGGAAAACAAAATATAGTGGCACAGCTGGCGGGCTTGCTGCCTCATACGCCAGAGATCTGTGTTCGATCCTGTCCTCGGGCACTGTGTGTTGAATTTGCTCACCTAAGAGAACTGAAGATGGAAAAACAGCAGAAGTGAAGAGCAGACATTTGCCGTGGTGATTTAAGCGTCCAAAATATCGGGAATTATCGCGTTTGCTCGCTGAATTTCAGCAAAAGCAAGTCAATAATGCCATTGCAAAAGGATTTGAGTCCAGGAGCAGAGAGGTTCTACTGCAGTTGTACAGGGTCTTGGTGAGACCACACCTGGAGTATTGCGTACAGTTTTGGGCTCCAAATCTTAGGAAGGACATTATGCCATAGAGGGAGTGCAGAGACGGTTCACCAGACTGATTCCTGGGATGTCAGGACTGTCTTATGAAGAAAGACTGGATAGACTTGGTTTATACTCTCTAGAATTTAGAAGATTGAGAGGGGGATCTTATAGAAATTTACAAAATTCTTAAGGGGTTGGACAGGCTAGATGCAGGAAGATTGTTCCCGATGTTGGGGAAGTCCAGGACAAGGGGGTCACAGCTTAAGGATAAGGGGAAATCCTTTAAAACCGAGATGAGAAGAACTTTTTTCACGCAGAGAGTGGTGAATCTCTGGAACTCTCTGCCACGGAGGGTAGTTGAGGCCAGTTCATTGGCTATATTTAAGAGGGAGTTAGATGTGGCCCTTGTGGCCAAGGGGATCAGAGGGTATGGAGAGAAGGCAGGTACGGGATACTGAGTTGGATGATCAGCCATGATCATATTGAATGGCGAATGGTGCAGGCTCGAAGGGCCGAATGGCCTCTACTCCTGCACCTAATTTCTATGTTTCTATGATAATTTCAAGGCATTATTGACTTACTTTTGATGAAATTCAGCGAGCAAACGCGATAATTCCCGATATTTTGGACCTTTAAATCTCCACGGCAAATGTCCGCTGTTCACTTCCGCTGTTTTTCCACCTTCAGTTCCCCCTTGTAATTACTTTACTTTCGATCTTTTGTTTCGCCTGAAAATTTAGGTCGCTGTGCTTCACGGTCACCCCGACTAGCACAGAAAATCTCAGCTCAAAAATCGGCCGTTTTCCATGTTTTTAACGGGTGTGAAAGTGCGTGTTTCCCCATTCACTAACATGTACCGAAGTGACATATGTCCTCCAGTTAAATTTTTCGGTCACCTGAGGGGGGGGGGATCTACGCTCATTTGACCTTTGGTGAAATCACCCTATTAAACCTGGCTCGGACAAAACTACGAAGAAGGGGTTTCGGCCCGAAATGTTACCCATTTCCTACGCTCCATAGATACTGCTGCACCCGCTGAGTTTCTCCAGCATTTTTTTCTGTGACCTTCGGACAAAACTCTGATTATTATAAACCCATTATCTGTTATTTGCACCAGATCAGTTTATTTATTCATGTGTGTATATATTTATATTATGGTATATGGACACGCTGATCTGTTTTGTAGTAAATGCCGTCTATGTTCTGTGCATAGAAACATAGAAATTAGGTGCAGGAGTAGAGGCCATTCGGCCCTTCGAGCCTGCACCATTCGCCATTCAATATGATCATGGCTGATCATCCAACTCAGTATCCCGTACCTGCCTTCTCTCCATACCCCCTGATCCCTTTAGCCACAAGGGCCACATCTAACTCCCTCTTAAATATAGCCAATGAACTGTGTGGCCTCAACTACCCTCTGTGGCAGAGAGTTCCAGAGATTCACCACTCTCTGTGTGAAAAAAGTTCTTCTCATCTCGGTTTTAAAGGATTTCCCCCTTATCCTTAAGCTGTGACCCCTTGTCCTGGACTTCCCCAACATCGGGAACAATCTTCCTGCATCTAGCCTGTCCAACCCCTTAAGGATTTTGTACGTTTCTATAAGATCCCCCCTCAATCTCCTAAATTCTAGCGAGTACAAGCCGAGTCTATCCAGTCTTTCTTCATATGAAAGTCCTGCCATCCCAGGAATCAGTCTGGTGAACCGTCTCTGTACTCCCTCTATGGCAAGAATGTCTTTCCTCAGATTAGGAGACCAAAACTGTACGCAATACTCCAGGTGTGGTCTCACCAAGACCCTGTACAACTGCAGTAGAACCTCCCTGCTCCTAGACTCAAATCCTTTTGCAATGAAAGCTAACATCCCATTGGCTTTCTTCACTGCCTGCTGCACCTGCATGCCTACCTTCAATGACTGATGTACCATGACACCCAGGTCTCGCTAGCTTATGTGCTGAAGCAAAGCAAGAATTTCATTGTCCTATACAGGGACACATGACAATAAACTCACTTGAACTTGAACTTGCCCTCACCAAGATGGCCACAGGCTGGCGACCTCACCTGCCCTCACCAAGATGGCCACAGCCTGCCGTCCAATCAGCGGCGCCGACCTCACCTGCCCTCACCAAGATGGCCACAGATTGACGACCTCACCAAGATGGCCACAGGCTCCCGACCAATCAGCGGCGCCGACCTCACCAAGATGGCCACAGGCTCGCGCCCAATCAGCAGCGCCGACCTCACCTGCCCTCATCAAGATGGCCACAGATTGCCGACCTCACCAAGATGGCCACAAGCTCCCGACCAATCAGCGGCGCCGACCTCACCTGCCCTCATCAAGATGGCCACAGATTGCCGACCTCACCAAGATGGCCACAGGCTCCCGACCTCACCAAGATGGCCACACGCTCTGGACCAATCAGCGGCGCCGACCTCACCTGCCCTCATCAAGATGGCCACAGATTGCCGACCTCACCAAGATGGCCACAGGCTCCCAACCAATCAGCGGCGCCGACCTCACCTGCCCTCACCAAGATGGCCACAGATTGCCGACCTCACCAAGATGGCCACAGATTGCCGACCAATCAGCGGCGCCGACCTCACCTGCCCTCACCAAGATTGCCGACCTCATCAAGATGGCCACAGATTGCCGACCAATCAGCGGCGCCGACCTCACCTGCCCTCACCAAGATTGCCGACCTCATCAAGATGGCCACATGCTTCCGACCAATCAGCGGCGCCGACCTCACCAAGATGGCCGACCTCACCAAGATGGCCACAGTCGCCCGACCAATCAGCGGCGCCGACCTCACCAAGATGGCCACAGATCGCCGACCTCACCTGCCCTCACCACGATGGCCACAGCCTGCCGACCAATCAGCGGCGCCGACCTCACCAAGATGGCCACATATTGCCGACCTCACCAAGATGGCCACAGGCTCCCGCCCAATCAGCGGCGCCGACCTCACCAAGATGGCCACAGATTGCCGACCTCACCAAGATGGCCACAGTCTCCCGACCAATCAGCGGCGCCGACCTCACCTGCCCTCACCAAGATGGCCACAGCTTGCCGCCCAATCAGCGGCGCCGACCTCACCAAGATGGCCACAGGCTGCCGACCTCATCAAGATGGCCACAGGCTCCCGACCAATCAGCGGCGCCGCCCTCACCAAGATGGCCGCCCAACGGCCCCGCCTCCGCATCGACCGGATCAAGATGGCGGCCGTGAGCGGGCAGTCGCGTCGTCGCTGCTGAGGTAAATAATGTTATAAATCAGCGCGGGAGCGGGAGCGGGAACTGAGGAAAATCAGCGCATAAACTACACGTGTGTGGGGACAACTGGGCTCAAACTCCGTCTAAACCCCCCCCCCCCCTCTTATTCACTCGGGTCAATAACCTGGTAAATCAATAAATCAATAAATAAATCAGCAGCGGGTGCGGAATAAACCCGGTAAATAAATGTGGGAGAGAGAGAGAGAGAGTTGAGGCCAATCTCCACATAAACTACACGTGTGGGGGCAAAAACTGGCCTCAATGATCAACTCACCGTCTGGAGCAGCGTCGTGACATCAATCACCTTGTAAACATCTCCCTGTCTCTGTAAATCAATAAATACATCACCAAATACATCACCTACACGGCTGGGGCAATGGGGCAATCAATAAATCAATCAATCAATCAATCAACAAATTAATCAATCGATCAATCAATCAATCGACCCCCTCAATCAGAGTGAGATAGAGACAGAGAGAGACATCACCAAATACATCACCTACACGTCTGGGGCAATCAATAAATAAATAAATCAATCAATCAATCAACAAATCGATCAATCGATCAACAAATCAATCAACAAATCAATCAATCAATCAATAAACCAGAGAGAGAGAGAGAGAGAGAGATCACCAAATACATCACCTACACGTCTGGGGCAATCAATAAATCAATCAATCAATAAACCGATCAATCAGTCAGTCAATCAGTCAATCAATCAACCCGCTCAATCAGAGAGAGAGAGAGAGACATCACCAAATACATCACCTACACGTCTGGGGCAATGGGGCAATCAATAAATCAATCAATCAATCAATCAATAAACCGATCAATCAGTCAGTCAATCAGTCAATCAATCAACCCGCTCAATCAGAGAGAGAGAGAGAGACACATCACCAAATACATCACCTACACGTCTGGGGCAATCAATAAATAAATCAATCAATCAACAAATCAATCAATCAATCAATTAACAAATCAATCAATCAATCAATCAACCCGCTCAATGAGAGAGAGAGAGAGGGAGAGAGAGACATCACCAAATACATCACCTACACGTCTGGGGCAATGGGGCAATCAATAAATCAATCAATCAATCAATCAACAAATCAATCAATCAATCAACAAATCGATCAATTAATCAATCAATCAATCAACAAATCAATCAATCAATCGATCAACAAATCAATTAACAAATAAATCAATCAATCAATCAACAAATCGATCAATCGATCAACAAATCAATCAACAAATCAATCAATCAATCAATAAACCAGAGAGAGAGAGAGAGAGAGAGATCACCAAATACATCACCTACACGTCTGGGGCAATCAATCAATCAATCAATCAATTAACAAATCAATCAATCAATCAATCAACCCGCTCAATCAGAGAGAGAGAGAGAGACACACACACACACACAGGGAAAAGAGAGAGGGGGGAGAGAAGAACGGGGAGAGAGGGGAGAGAAAGAGGGGAAAGGAGAGAAGAGATTGAGAAGAGGGGAAAGAGAGGTAAGAGAGGAACACGGAGTTTGGAGAGGAGGGGAGAGAGGGAGAGGTTAGAGATGGATACAGAGAGGCAGAGGGAGATTGGAGAAGCAGAGAGCAAAAAGCAGGGAGATTGAGGAGACAGAGAGAGAGGGAGAGAGCGCTGAGGTCAATAATATTATAAACCCACAGGGACTAACTTTACTCAACCAATCTACAGCTTTTATTTTAAATTCCTGTTATTTTCCCTTTTTCCTTCCACCCACAATATTTAATATGTAAAACAATATGTGATTCTGTTCTATCCTGTTTGTAGTTTGTTTGTTTGCACAAAGTCCACGAGCATTTGCCACTTTTCATTTCACTGCACATCTCGTATGTGTATGTGACAAATAAACTTGACTTGGGAGCGAAATAAACCCGGTAAATCTGGGGAAAAACTGAGGTAAATCACATAGAAACATAGACAATAGGTGCAGGAGTAGAGGCCATTCGGCCCTTCGAGCCTGCACCATTCGCCATTCAATATGATCACGGCTGATCTTCCAACTCAGTATCCTGTACCTGCCTTCTCTCCATACCCCCTGATCCCTTTAGCCACAAGGGCCACATCTAACTCCCTCTTAAATATAGCCAATGAACTGTGTGGCCTCAACTACCTTCTGTGGCAGAGAGTTCCAGAGATTCACCACTCTCTGTGTGAAAAAAGTTCTTCTCATCTGGGTTTTAAAGGATTTCCCCCTTATCCTTAAGCTGTGACCCCTTGTCCTGGACTTCCCCAACATCGGGAACAATCTTCCTGCATCTAGCCTGTCCAACCCCTTAAGAATTTTGTAAGTTTCTATAAGATCCCCTCTCAATCTCCTAAATTCTAGAGAGTATAAACCAAGTCTATCCAGTCTTTCTTCATAAGACAGTCCTGACATCCCAGGAATCAGTCTGGTGAACCGTCTCTGCACTCCCTCTATGGCAAGAATGTCCTTCCTCAGATTTGGAGACCAAAGCTGTGCGCAATACTCCAGGTGTGGTCTCACCAAGACCCTGTACAACTGCAGTAGAACCTCCCTGCTCCTATACTCAAATCCTTTTGCAATGAAAGCTAACATACCATTGGCTTTCTTCACTGCCTGCTGCACCTGCATGCCTACATTCAATGACTGGTGTACCATGACACCCAGGTCTCGCTGCATCTCCCCCTTTCCCAATCGGCCACCATTGAGAAAGGGTCCCTGTAGGACAAGGACCTCTACCGACAGCGCTGTAAAATTTATCTTCAAGCCAACATGCTTATAAGGAAGTTTTATATGTGCTCTGACCATGTAAGTCAGATTCAGATTCAGATTCAGATTCAATTTTAATTGTCATTGTCAGTGTACAGTACAGAGACAACGAAGTGTTCCCTGTTCAGAACCTACATCACACCGTTATATACTGCTCAATTGGTGGCCAAGTTTTAGGAATAGAATTAGGCCATTCGGCCCATCATAGACATCGAAATTTGGTGCAGGAGGAGGCCATTCGGCCCTTCGAGCCAGCACCGCCATTCATTGTGATCATGGCTGATCGTCCCCTATCAATAACCCGTGCCTGCCTTCTCCCCATATCCCTTGATTCCACTAATAATAATAATAATAATAATAATATATTTTATTGTCATTGCACATAAGTACAACGAGATTTGGTATGCAGCTTCCATCCATTCTAGCCCCTAGAGCTCTATCTAACTCCCTCTTAAATCCATCCAGTGACTTGGCCTCCACTGCCCTCTGTGGCAGGGAATTCCACAAATTCACAACTCTCTGGGTGAAAACGTTTTTTTCTCACCTCAGTCTTAAATGACCTCCCCTTAATTCTAAGACTGTGTGTGGCCCCTGGTTCTGGACTCGCCCAACATTGGGAAAATTTTTCTCACCTCAGTCTTAAATGACCTCCCCTTTATTCTAAGACTGTGTGTGGCCCCTGGTTCTGGACTTGCCCAACATTGGGAACATTTTTCCTGCATCTAGCTTGTCCAATCCTTTTATAATTTGATACGTTTCTATACGATATCCCCTCATCCTTCTAAACTCCAGTGAATACAAGCCTAGCCTTTTCAATCTTTCCTCATGTGACAGTCCCGCCATCCCAGGGATCAATCTGGTGAACCTACGCTGCACTGCCTCAGTCACAAGGATGTCCTTCCTCAAATTAGGAGACCAAAACTGTACGCAATACTCCAGGTGTGGTCTGTGGCCCCTGGTTCTGGACTCGCCCAACATTGGGAATTTTTTTCCTGCATCCAGCTTGTCCAGTCCTTTTATCATTTTATATGTTTCTATAAGATCCCCCTCATCCTTCTAAACTCAAAGTGAATACAAGCCTAGTCTTCTCACTGCATCATGTCTGCTCCACCATTCAGTCACAGCTGATCTCACTCTCTCTCCGAACCCCATTCTCCTGCCTTCTCCCCATAACCCCTGACACCCTAATAATCACAAATCCATCTCTGCCTTAAAAATATCCACTGACTTGGCCTCCACAGTCCTCTGCGGCAATACATACCACAGATTCACCACACCTCAGAATTCAACTTTTGCCCCCGAAAATCCTTACTGATTTATTTACTAGTTTCAATTTATGTGTAGGAAGGAACTGCAGATGCTGGTTTAAACCAAATAGATAGGCACAAAATGCTGGAGTAACTCAGATATAGTGCCTATATTTGCTCACCATACTCCAAATGAAAACAATTCAATCAGATTTAAGGGCTTCAATGAAAGCGGATCACGGCAAAAGCAATTCTGTTCCTAAGGACAAGTTATTAATACATTTTAGGTATGTATTTTAGTAGTAAACTCAACTACCTGTGCATGTACTTTTAATTTCTACTAGACCAAGTGCAGACCCTTTTATAATTTGATATGTTTCTATAAGACCCCCCCCTCCCCTCATCCTTCTAAACTCCAGTGAATACAAGCCTAGTCTTTTCAATCTTTCCTCATATGACAGTCCCGCCATCCCAGGGATCAATCTCATGAACCTATGCTGCACTGCCTCAATCACAAGGATGTCCTTTCTCAAATAAGGAGACCAAAACTGTACGCAATACCCCAGGTGTGGTCTTACCAATCGGCCACCAATTGAGCAGTATATAACGGTGTGATGTAGGTTCTGAACAGGGAACACTTACAATGGTCAGAGCACATATAAAACTTCCTTATACGCATGTTGGCTTGAAGATAAATTTTACAGCGCTGTCGGTAGAGGTCCTTGTCATACTTTCCCAATGGTGGCCGATTGGGATCAGGGGGTATGGAGAGAAGGCAGGTCCAGGATACTGAGTTGGATGATCAGCCAAGATCATATTGAATGGCGAATGGTGCAGGCTCGAAGGGCCGAATGGCCTCTACTCCTGCACCTGTTGTCTATGTTTCTAAAACAACCTCATATAATTGATTCCCAAAATGGCACAAAAAAATTACCCATAACCAACTACGTTTTTTTCGCCTAGTGGCCTTATCTTGCTCCTCCAGTATCTTTGGTGGTGGGGGAGGGGGAAGTGGGGGAGGGGGAAATGGGGGAGGGGGAAGTGAGGGGGGGGGAATGGGGGAGGGGCGCCGCGCCGACCGAGCATCCGGGCACCGGGTTGAGACTCACGTGAGCCGCTCCGCGCCGTGACATCATCCGCAGGCATGGCTGCCCTGACGTCACCCCCCCCTGCCGTTGCGCTGACTCACGTAGGGGGAGGGGGAGGGCAGCGTGCATCATGGGAAGAAGGTCACAGAGTAGCATCATGGGAAGAAGGTCACAGAGTGGCATCATGGGAAGAAGGTCACAGAGTAGCATCATGAGAAGAAGGTCACAGAGTGGCATCATGGGAAGAAGGTCACAGAGTGGCATCATGGGAAGGTCACAGGGTGGCATCATGGGAAAGTCACAGGGTGGCATCATGGGAAGAAGGTCACACAGTGGCGTCATGGGAAGAAGGTCACACAGTGGCATCATGGGAAGAAGGTCACACCGTGGCATCATGGGAAGAAGGTCACACAGTGGCATCATGGGAAGAAGGTCACACAGTGGCATCATGGGAAGCAGGTCACACAGTGGCGTCATGGGAAGAAGGTCACACAGTGGCATCATGGAAGAAGGTCACACAGTGGCGTCATGGGAAGAAGGTCACACAGTGGCGTCATGGGAAGAAGGTCACGTAGTGGCGTCATGGGAAGAAGGTCACACAGTGGCATCATGGGAAGAAGGTCACAGAGTGCTGGAGTCACTCAGCGGGTCGGGCAGCGTCTGTGGAGAACACGGATAAGGGGCTTTTTCTGGGTCACGACCCTTCTGCAGACCCGAAACGTCGCCTATCCACGTCAACCAGAGATGTTGCCTGACCTGCAGTGTTACTCCAGCACTCTGTGTCTTTTTGTGTATGAACCAGCATCTGCTGTTCCTTGTGTCTGCCAAAGATGTGGACAACGTTTCAGGTATCGGGACAACATTTCAGGTTTCTGAATGGCCTCCTCCTACACCTCTTATCTATGTTATCTTTAAGAATAAGGGGTCGGCCACTTAGGACTGAGGTGAGGAAAAACCTTTTCACCCAGAGTTGTGAATCTGTGGAATTCTCTGCCACAGACGGCAGTGGAGGCCGATTCACTGGATGTTTTCAAGAGAGAGTTAGATTTAGCTCTTCGGTCTAACGGAGTCAAGTGATATGGGGGGAAAGCAGGAACGGGGTACTGATTCTGGATGATCAGCCGTGATCATATTGAATGGCGGTGCTGGCTCGAAGGGCTGAATGGCCTCCTCCTGCACCTGTTGTCTATGTTACCTTCTCCCAAACGATCTATTCTACATTTTCCTTGATCACCATTCCCTTTGTCCTGTTTTCACACCTTACGCTTCCTTATGTGCGTGGGGGTGGCTCGACGGGGTTCCTGGGATGCTCGCCTCTCACCCTCCCCCTCACTCAACCCCCAGTCACCCCCCCCCCCCACTCATGTCCCCCGCTCACCCCCAACTCATACTCCCACTCACACCCTCACCCCCACTCCCCCCACCCACTCACCCCCTCCGCCCTTCTCCACGCACCTTCACCCCCACCCTCCCCTCCCCACACACACCCCTGATCCCCACTCCATCACTTCAATGGTGGCCGATTGGGAAAGGGGGAGATGCAGCGAGACCTGGGTGTCATGGTACACCAGTCATTGAAGGTAGGCATGCAGGTGCAGCAGGCAGTAAAGAAAGCGAATGGTATGTTGGCTTTCATTGCAAAAGGATTTGAGTATAGGAGCAGGGAGGTTCTACTGCAGTTGTACAGGGTCTTGGTGAGACCACACCTGGAGTATTGCGTACAGTTTTGGTCTCCAAATCTGAGGAAGGACATTATTGCCATAGAGGGAGTGCAGAGACGGTTCACCAGACTGATTCCTGGGATGTCAGGACTGTCTTATGAAGAAAGACTGGATAGACTTGGTTTATACTCTCTAGAATTTAGGAGATTGAGAGGGGATCTTATAGAAACTTACAAAATTCTTAAGGGGTTGGACAGGCTAGATGCAGGAAGATTGTTCCCGATGTTGGGGAAGTCCAGGACAAGGGGTCACAGCTTAAGGATAAGGGGGAAATCCTTTAAAACCGAGATGAGAAGAACTTTTTTCACACAGAGAGTGGTGAATTTCTGGAACTCTCTGCCACAGAGGGTAGTTGAGGCCAGTTCATTGGCTATATTTAAGAGGGAGTTAGATGTGGCCCTTGTGGCTAAAGGGATCAGAGGGTATGGAGAGAAGGCAGGTACGGGATACTGAGTTTGATGATCAGCCATGATCATATTGAATGGCGAATGGTGCAGGCTCGAAGGGCCGAATGGCCTACTCCTACACCTAATTTCTATGTTTCTATGTTTTAAAGACCTCTATCAAGTCCCCCCTTAACCTTCTGCGCTCCAGAGAATAAAGACCTAACTTATTCAACCTATCTCTGTAACTTAGTTGTTGAAACCCAGGCCACATTCTAGTAAATCTCCTCTGTACTCTCTCTATTTTGTTGACATCCTTCCTATAATTGGGCGACCAAAATTGTACACCATACTCCAGATTTTGTCTCACCAATGCCTGGAGAGAAGGCAGGTACAGGATACTGAGTTGGATGATCAGCCATGATCATATTGAATGGCGGTGCAGGCTCGAAGGGCCGAATGGCCTCTACTCCTGCACCTAATTTCTATGTTTCTATGTTTCTATCACCCGCCCTCATTCACCCCTCCCCCCACCCCCTTCCCCTGCCCTTGCTCCCCCTTCAAGCACTAGTTATGTTCACATGTTAGTAATGTCCTGTTTGCCAGCTTGTTGACCCTCTGTGTTACCCTCCTGCAGGGTTTAGGAGCCGTTGTTGTGGACGGAGAGAAGGGGACGTGAGCGGCCATTGAGGGCGGCCAGGGTGCCGGTGAGCCCCTACCTCCCCCCCATCTGCTCGGTGTGCGGGCTGAGTAGGTATGTTACAAAACCTACCTGAATCCTGGCTGAGAATCTGCCCCAGCCTGTGTGTGCGATTTTGCCGCTGTTTAGAGGGGGTGGGTTTAAAACGCGATTTTTTACTAGCCTATTGCAATCGAAAATGTTCAGCCTAGTAAATCATTAACGGAAAATCGCTGAAAGACCCCGTCGCAAAAGGTAGAAACATAGAAACATAGAAATTAGGTGCAGGAGTAGGCCATTCGGCCCTTCGAGCCTGCACCGCCATTTAATATGATCATGGCTGATCATCCAACTCAGTATCCCGTACCTGCCTTCTCTCCATAGCCTCTGATGCCCTTGGCCACAACTAACTCCCTCTTAAATATAGCCAATGAACTGGCCTCAACTACCCACTGTGGCAGAGAGTTCCAGAGATTCACCACTCTCTGTGTGGAAAAAGTTCTCCTCATCTCAGTTTTAAAGGATTTCCCCCTTATCCTTAAGCTGTGACCCCTTGTCCTGGACTTCCCCAACATCGGGAACAATCTTCCTGCATCTAGCCTGTCCAACACCTTAAGAATTTTGTAAGTTTCTATAAGATCCCCCCTCAATCTCCTAAATTCTATTATTAGTTTTTATGGCCTAGTATAATAGTTATAGTAGTTTAAAAATCACTCTCTAAACCCGCGACCTCTCGCAGCCCCAGGGTTTTATAAAGCAAACAATTAAAGGTATCTACCTTATTTTTACATTAAAAGGGGCTTCTTAAGAACCCTGTATATAAAGTTTTCTATAGCGAATAGTTCATTTTGGGCTCTTTATATCCCGCAGTATTTTTCTGGGCATTTGAGGGCACAAATCCAGCACAATGTGAACGTTCTAAACCAGCGCGTTCACAGGAACCCACTAGAAAGCTGATTTAAATTGACTTTAATTTACAGCAATTGAACACTAAATTCCTTCCATTTGGCCTACAAATTGATGTAAATGAGATTTAAAAATCATGTTTTATCGTGAATTATTTGTGAATATTATTTGGACACAGGTTATTTAAAATGTTAATCATTTATTAAGAAATGGATAGATGTTTAGATCTAGTAATTGAAGTTTGAAATTAGCTACAATTGGGTAACTAACTAATTATATGCTTTAATTTCAGGTCCTCCAAGTTAGATTATTTTATATTTGTTTCAGAATGGTTCAATCTATGATAACGGAAAATTTCATTCAGTTCTCTTAATTTTTAAGAAGGTTATGGGCTTTTGACTGTCCATGATCACAGCTTTTTTGGTATGTCCATAGAAAATCAATAGGGAACAAGATGCTAATTTCCGAGTATGAAAATGGCCATAACTTTTTTATTACTTGAGATATGAAAGTGAATTAGGTGTCAAATTAAACTTATTGTTATGCCTTATCTGATGGGATCAATTGCAGACTTGATTTTTTAAATCTCAAAATGTTGTAACATTGCTATCTATACTCAATGCTCTGACTGATGAAGGCCATTGTACAGAAAATAACCTGTCTTTAAAAACACTAATGTCACAAAAATAACCTGTTTTGAAAAACAGGCAAAAACAGGAAAGCAGACTATTATCTGAATGGTGGCCGATTAGGAAAAGGGGAGATGCAACGAGACCTGGGTGTCATGGTACACCAGTCATTGAAAGTAGGCATGCAGGTGCAGCAGGCAGTGAAGAAAGCCAATGGTATGTTGGCATTCATAGCAAAAGGATTTTGAGTCTAGGAGCAGGGAGGTTCTACTGCAGTTGTACAGGGTCTTGGTGAGACCACACCTGGAGTATTGCGTACAGTTTTGGTCTCCTAACCTGAGGAAAGAAATTCTTGCCATCGAGGATTTGAGTCTAGGAGCAGGGAGGTTCTACTGCAGTTGTACAGGGTCTTGGTGAGACCACACCTGGAGTATTGCGTACAGTTTTGGTCTCCTAATCTGAGGAAAGAAATTATTGCCATAGAGGATTTGAGTCTAGGAGCAGGGAGGTTCTACTGCAGTTGTACCGGGTCTTGGTGAGACCACACCTGGAGTATTGCGTACAGTTTTGGTCTCCTAATCTGAGGAAAGAAATTCTTGCCATAGAGGATTTGAGTCTAGGAGCAGGGAGGTTCCACTGCAGTTGTACAGGGTCTTGGTGAGACCACACCTGGAGTATTGCGTACAGTTTTCGTCTCCTAATCTGAGGAAAGACATTCTTGCCATAGAGGATTTGTGTCTAGGAGCAGGGAGGTTCTACTGCAGTTGTACAGGGTCTTGGTGAGACCACACCTGGAGTATTGCGTACAGTTTTGGTCTCCTAATCTGAGGAAATAAATTCTTGCCATAGAGGAGTTGAGTCTAGGAGCAGGGAGGTTCTACTGCAGTTGTACAGGGTCTTGGTGAGACCACACCTGGAGTATTGCGTACAGTTTTGGTCTCCTAATCTGAGGAAAGAAATTCTTGCCATAGAGGATTTGAGTCTAGGAGCAGGGAGGTTCTACTGCAGTTGTACAGGGTCTTGGTGAGACCACACCTGGAGTATTGCGTACAGTTTTGGTCTCCTAATCTGAGGAAAGAAATTCTTGCCATAGAGGATTTGAGTCTAGGAGCAGGGAGGTTCTACTGCAGTTGTACAGGGTCTTGGTGAGACCACACCTGGAGTATTGCGTACAGTTTTGGTCTCCTAATCTGAGGAAAGAAATTCTTGCCATAGAGGATTTGAGTCTAGGAGCAGGGAGGTTCTACTGCAGTTGTACAGGGTCTTGGTGAGACCACACCTGGAGTATTGCGTACAGTTTTGGTCTCCTAATCTGAGGAAAGAAATTCTTGCCATAGAGGATTTGAGTCCAGGAGCATGGAGGTTCTACTGCAGTTGTACAGGGTCTTGGTGAGACCACACCTGGAGTATTGCGTACAGTTTTGGTCTCCTAATCTGAGGAAAGAAATTCTTGCCATAGAGGATTTGAGTCTAGGAGCAGGGACGTTCTACTGCAGTTGTACAGGGTCTTGGTGAGACCACACCTGGAGTATTGCGTACAGTTTTGGTCTCCTAATCTGAGGAAAGAAATTCTTGCCATAGAGGATTTGAGTCTAGGAGCAGGGAGGTTCTACTGCAGTTGTACAGGGTCTTGGTGAGACCACACCTGGAGTATTGCGTACAGTTTTGGTCTCCTAATCTGAGGAAAGAAATTCTTGCCATAGAGGATTTGAGTCTAGGAGCAGGGAGGTTCTACTGCAGTTGTACAGGGTCTTGGTGAGACCACACCTGGAGTGTTGCGTACAGTTTTGGTCTCCTAATCTGAGGAAAGAAATTCTTGCCATAGAGGATTTGAGTCTAGGAGCAGGGAGGTTCTACTGCAGTTGTACAGGGTCTTGGTGAGACCACACCTGGAGTATTGCGTACAGTTTTGGTCTCCTAATCTGAGGAAAGAAATTCTTGCCATAGAGGATTTGAGTCTAGGAGCAGGGAGGTTCTACTGCAGTTGTACAGGGTCTTGGTGAGACCACACCTGGAGTATTGCGTACAGTTTTGGTCTCCTAATCTGAGGAAAGAAATTCTTGCCATCGAGGATTTGAGTCTAGGAGCAGGGAGGTTCTACTGCAGTTGTACACGGTACAGGATGGGATAAATTGCAGACTTGATTTTTTAAATCTCAAAATTTTGTAACATTGCCAGGCTGAGCTTCGAGGGGCTGAGCTCCGGTGGAGGATCAGATGACGGGGCACAACAAGGAGAAGCGTTATGAGTGCGACGTGTGTGGCAAGGCCTGGCGGCAGCCGAACCAGCTGGAGACCCACCGGCGGGTGCACACGGGGGAACGCCCCTTCAACTGCTCGAAGTGCAACATGAGCTTCATGTCCAGGCGGGTCCTGAGGAACCACCAGCGGGTTCACACGGGCGAGAGGCCCTACGGCTGCTCCACCTGCGGCAAGACCTTTACCCAGTCGTCGGCACTGCACCGGCACTGGCGGGTACACACCGGCGAGCGGCCCTTCGCCTGCCCCGACTGCGGCAAAGGCTTCAAGTCGTCGGCGAACCTGCAGGTGCACCGGCGCACCCACACCGGGGAGCGCCCCTACACCTGCGGCGACTGCGGCAAGGGCTTCGCCCAGTCCAGCGGCCTCCTGGATCACCAGCGCACCACCCACACCGGCGAGCGCCCCTACACCTGCGCCCAGTGCGGCAAGGGCTTCACCTGCTCCACCCGGCTGCTGATGCACCAACGCACCCACACCGGCGAGCGCCCTTACACCTGCCCCCGTTGCGGCAAGGGCTTCCCCCACTCCAGCAGCCTGCTGAAGCACCAGCGCACCCACGCCGGCGAGCGCCCCTACACCTGCGCCCAGTGCGGCAAGGGCTACACCATCTCCAGCAGCCTGCTGAGGCACCAGTGCACCCACACCAGCGAGCGGCCTTACATCTGCGCCCAGTGCGGCAAGGGCTTCACCAGATCCAGCACCCTACTGGAGCATCAGCGCACCCACACCGGCGAGCGCCCCTACACCTGCGCCCAGTGCGGCAAGGGCTTCACCCGCTCCAGCCAGCTGCTGTCCCACCTGCGGATTCACACCAGCGACCGTCCCGTCTCCAGCCCGGTGCGTGGAGAGCGCTCTGCCACGGCCTCCCGCGCCCCGTCTCACCAGCACGTGCCCACCAGTGGCCCGCCCTACGACTGCCCGTACTGTGGTGAGTCGTTTGACAGCTCGCGGGGGTTGCGGCATCACCGGCGGGCCCACGCCGGCGAGCAGCTGCTCCCATCTGCTGATCCTTCTATCTAGACTAGGCGGGCATTCCACCCTACGCTAGCGCTCGGTCCGACAAGGCCTGCGACATCTCCCGGTTGCGACATCTCCCATTTTAGCCGACTCCGCAACTGGTCCAGAACGCAGCCGCCCGACTCATCACCCACACCAAATCCCGGCATCGCATCACTCCAGTCCTCGAACAACTTCACTGGCTTCCCATCTCCCACCGGATCACCTACAAAATCCTGATCCTCACCTACAAAGCCCTCCACCATCTTCTTTCTACTCCCCCCCCCCCCCCTGACCTCCTCCCCCCCCCTACCGACTCTCACGGTCCCTCAGATCCACATCAGCCGGTCTCCTCTCCATCCACAAGTCCAACCTCCGCAGTTTAGGGGACAGAGCCTTCTCCAGGGCAGCTCCCAGGCTCTGGAACTCCCTCCCCCAACTGATCCGCAATTCCGTGTCCCTCACCATCTTCCAGTCCCGCCTCAAGACCCATCTCTTCACCTCTGCCTATCCTTAGCCCCACGTCCCCCTCCCTTTTCATCTGTGCATTAATTGCCTCATACTGTGTTTTGTATTAAATTCTGTATTTACTTTGTGTACTAGTTAAGGCAACTTTATTTATAGAGCACATTTCATACACGAGGCAGACTGAAAGCGCTTCACATAAAAACATGTCATACAATAAAATGAAATGATAAAATGAAATAAGATAGAACTAAAAGAAAAGAAAAGCAAACTTAAAAATGCATTATAAAAAGTGCGAAAGTTAAAAGTGCAACGTAGTTAAGATTTAGCTGAAAGCTAAAGTAAACATAAAAGTTTTCAGTCTTGTTTTAAAAGTGGTCAAAGTTGGGGCAAGTCTTAAATCTTCAGGAAGTTTATTCCAGCTATTTCTTGCATAGTAACTTTCATAGTTAGCTTTCATAGCAAAAGGATTTGAGTATAGGAGCAGGGAGGTTCTACTGCAGTTGTACAGGGTCTTGGTGAGACCACACCAGGAGTATTGCGTAGTTTTGGTCTCCAAATCTGAGGAAAGACATTCTTGCCATAGAGGATTTGAGTATAGGAGCAGGGAGGTTCTACTGCAGTTGTACAGGGTCTTGGTGAGACCACACCTGGAGTATTGCGTACAGTTTTGGTCTCCAAATCTGAGGAAGGACATTATTGCCGTCGAGGATTTGAGTCTAGGAGCAGGGAGGTTCTACTGCAGTTGTACAGGGTCTTGGTGAGACCACACCTGGAGTATTGCGTACAGTTTTGGTCTCCAAATCTGAGGAAAGACATTCTTGCCGTAGAGGATTTGAGTATAGGAGCTGGGAGGTTCTACTGCAGTTGTACAGGGTCTCGGTGAGACCACACCTGGAGTATTGCGTACAGTTTTGGTCTCCAAATCCGAGGAAGGACATTATTGCCATAGAGGGAGTGCAGAGAAGGTTCACCAGACTGATTCCTGGGATGTCAGGACTGTCTTATGAAGAAAGACTGGATAGACTTGGTTTATACTCTCTAGAATTTAGGAGATTGAGGGGGGATCTTATAGAAACTTACAAAATTCTTAAGGGTTTCGGCCCGAAACGTTGCCTATTTCCTTCGCTCCATAGATGCTGCTGCACCCGCTGAGTTTCTCCAGCTTTTATGTGTACCTAACATTCTTAAGGGGTTGGACAGGCTAGATGCAGGAAGATTGCTCCCAATGTTGGCGAAGTCCAGGACAAGGGGCCACAGCTTAAGGATAAGGGGGAAATCCTTTAAAACCGAGATGAGAAGAACTTTTTTCACACAGAGAGTGGTGAATCTCTGGAACTCTGCCGCAGAGGGTAGTCGAGGCCACAGTTCATTGGCTATATTTAAGAGGGAGTTAGATGTGGCCCTTGTGGCTAAAGGGATCAGGGGGTATGGAGAGAAGGCAGGTACGGGATACTGAGTTGGATGATCAGCCATGATCATATTGAATGGCGAATGGTGCAGGCTCGAAGGGCCGAATGGCCTCTACTCCTGCACCTAATTTCTATGTTTCTATGTAACTAAATCCTGCTTTCCCATGTTTTGGATTTCCTCTGGGAATCACTAACAGATTGGTTTCAGAAGATCTTAGCGGTGTCTAGAAGGCTTCTATAGTGGAAGCATGTCAGTGATATACTTTGGTCCTAAACCATGTAGTGATTTATAGGTGAACAGCAGGATTTTAAAATCAATTCTCTGACATACAAGGAGGCAATGTAAGGATTTAAGAATTGGTGTAATGTGTTCAAATTTTTTGGTCTTTGTTAGAACGTTAGCAACAACTAGTCCTAACCATATAACCATATAACAATTACAGCACGGAAACAGGCCATCTCGGCCCTACAAGTCCGTGCCGAACAAATTTTGTTCCCCTTAGTCCCACCTGCCTGCACTCGTACCATAACCCTCCATTCCCTTCTCATCCATATGCCTATCCAATTTATTTTTAAATGATACCAATGAACCTGCCTCCACCACTTCCACTGGGAGCTCATTCCACACCGCCACCACTCTCTGCGTAAAGAAGTTCCCCCTCATATTACCCCTAAACTTCTGTCCCTTAATTCTGAAGTCATGTCCTCTTGTTTGAATCTTCCCTATTCTCAAAGGGAAAAGCTTGTCCACATCAACTCTGTCTATCCCTCTCATCATTTTAAAGACCTCTATCAAGTCCCCCCTTAACCTTCTGCGCTCCAGAGAATAAAGACCTAACTTGTTCAACCTATCTCTGTAACTTAGTTGTTGAAACCCAGGCAACATTCTAGTAAATCTCCTCTGTACTCTCTCTATTTTGTTGACATCCTTCCTATAATTTGGCGACCAAAATTGTACACCATACTCCAGATTTGGTCTCACCAATGCCTTGTACAATTTTAACATTACATCCCAGCTTCTATACTCAATGCTCTGATTTATAAAGGCTAGCATACCAAAAGCTTTCTTTACCACCCTATCTATATGAGATTCCACCTTCAAGGAACTATGCACGGTTATACCCAGATCCCTCTGTTCAACTGCATTCTTCAATTCCCTACCATTTACCATGTACGTCCTATTTTGATTTGTCCTGCCAAGATGTAGCACCTCACATTTATCAGCATTAAACTCCATCTGCCATCTTTCAGCCCATTTTTCCAAATGGCCTAAATCACTCTGTAGACTTTGGAAATCCTCTTCATTATCCACAACACCCCCTACAGTAGTCCTGTCTCTACTATTTATTTCATTCCCCTTACATGTTTTTCCTCTACCTGCTAAATGTTTGTAAGGTGTCCTTGAGACTCTTGAAAGGCGCCCATAAATAAAATTTATTATTATTATTATTATTAACTCCCCTTCCCATTCCCACACTGGTCTATCTGTCCTGGGTCTCCTCCATTGCCAGAGGGAGCTGACACGCAAACTGTGGATAGAGAACTGGCTGGCAAACAGGAAGCAAAGAGTAGGAGTAAACGGGTCCTTTTCACAATGGCAGGCAGTGACTAGTGGGGTACCGCAAGGCTCAGTGCTGGGACCCCAGCTATTTACGATATATATTAATGATCTGGATGAGGGAATTGAAGGCAATATCTCCCAAGTTTGCGGATGACACTAAGCTGGGGGGGCAGTGTTAGCTGTGAGGAGGATGCTAGGAGACTGCAAGGTGACTTGGATAGGCTGGGTGAGTGGGCAAATGTTTGGCTGTTGCAGTATAATGTGGATAAATGTGAGGTTATCCATTTTGGTGGCAAAAACGGGAAAGCAGACTATTATCTAAATGGTGGCCGATTGGGAAAGGGGGAGATGCAGCGAGACCTGGGTGTCATGGTACACCAGTCATTGAAGGTAGGCATGCAGGTGCAGCAGGCAGTAAAGAAAGCGAATGGTATGTTAGCTTTCATTGCAAAAGGATTTGAGTCTAGGAGTAGGGAGGTTCTACTGCAGTTGTACAGGGTCTTGGTGAGACCACACCTGGAGTATTGCGTACAGTTTTGGTCTCCAAATCCGAGGAAGGACATTGTTGCCATAGAGGGAGCCCAGCGTAGGTTCACCAGACTGATTCCTGGGATGTCAGGACTGTCTTATGAAGAAAGACTGGATAGACTTGGTTTATACTCTCTAGAATTTAGGAGATTGAGAGGGGATCTTATAGAAACTTACAAAATTCTTAAGGGGTTGGACAGGCTAGATGCAGGAAGATTGCTCCCGATGTTGGGGAAGTCCAGGACAAGGGGTCACAGCTTAAGGATAAGGGGGAAATCCTTTAAAACCGAGATGAGAAGAACTTTTTTCACACAGAGAGTGGTGAATCTCTGGAACTCTGCCGCAGAGGGTAGTCGAGGCCACAGTTCATTGGCTATATTTAAGAGGGAGTTAGATGTGGCCCTTGTGGCTAAAGGGATCAGGGGGTATGGAGAGAAGGCAGGTACGGGATACTGAGTTGGATGATCAGCCATGATCATATTGAATGGCGAATGGTGCAGGCTCGAAGGGCCGAATGGCCTCTACTCCTGCACCTAATTTCTATGTTTCTATGTAACTAAATCCTGCTTTCCCATGTTTTGGATTTCCTCTGGGAATCACTAACAGATTGGTTTCAGAAGATCTTAGCGGTGTCTAGAAGGCTTCTATAGTGGAAGCATGTCAGTGATATACTTTGGTCCTAAACCATGTAGTGATTTATAGGTGAACAGCAGGATTTTAAAATCAATTCTCTGACATACAAGGAGGCAATGTAAGGATTTAAGAATTGGTGTAATGTGTTCAAATTTTTTGGTCTTTGTTAGAACGTTAGCAACAACTAGTCCTAACCATATAACCATATAACAATTACAGCACGGAAACAGGCCATCTCGGCCCTACAAGTCCGTGCCGAACAAATTTTGTTCCCCTTAGTCCCACCTGCCTGCACTCGTACCATAACCCTCCATTCCCTTCTCATCCATATGCCTATCCAATTTATTTTTAAATGATACCAATGAACCTGCCTCCACCACTTCCACTGGGAGCTCATTCCACACCGCCACCACTCTCTGCGTAAAGAAGTTCCCCCTCATATTACCCCTAAACTTCTGTCCCTTAATTCTGAAGTCATGTCCTCTTGTTTGAATCTTCCCTATTCTCAAAGGGAAAAGCTTGTCCACATCAACTCTGTCTATCCCTCTCATCATTTTAAAGACCTCTATCAAGTCCCCCCTTAACCTTCTGCGCTCCAGAGAATAAAGACCTAACTTGTTCAACCTATCTCTGTAACTTAGTTGTTGAAACCCAGGCAACATTCTAGTAAATCTCCTCTGTACTCTCTCTATTTTGTTGACATCCTTCCTATAATTTGGCGACCAAAATTGTACACCATACTCCAGATTTGGTCTCACCAATGCCTTGTACAATTTTAACATTACATCCCAGCTTCTATACTCAATGCTCTGATTTATAAAGGCTAGCATACCAAAAGCTTTCTTTACCACCCTATCTATATGAGATTCCACCTTCAAGGAACTATGCACGGTTATACCCAGATCCCTCTGTTCAACTGCATTCTTCAATTCCCTACCATTTACCATGTACGTCCTATTTTGATTTGTCCTGCCAAGATGTAGCACCTCACATTTATCAGCATTAAACTCCATCTGCCATCTTTCAGCCCATTTTTCCAAATGGCCTAAATCACTCTGTAGACTTTGGAAATCCTCTTCATTATCCACAACACCCCCTACAGTAGTCCTGTCTCTACTATTTATTTCATTCCCCTTACATGTTTTTCCTCTACCTGCTAAATGTTTGTAAGGTGTCCTTGAGACTCTTGAAAGGCGCCCATAAATAAAATTTATTATTATTATTATTATTAACTCCCCTTCCCATTCCCACACTGGTCTATCTGTCCTGGGTCTCCTCCATTGCCAGAGGGAGCTGACACGCAAACTGTGGATAGAGAACTGGCTGGCAAACAGGAAGCAAAGAGTAGGAGTAAACGGGTCCTTTTCACAATGGCAGGCAGTGACTAGTGGGGTACCGCAAGGCTCAGTGCTGGGACCCCAGCTATTTACGATATATATTAATGATCTGGATGAGGGAATTGAAGGCAATATCTCCCAAGTTTGCGGATGACACTAAGCTGGGGGGGCAGTGTTAGCTGTGAGGAGGATGCTAGGAGACTGCAAGGTGACTTGGATAGGCTGGGTGAGTGGGCAAATGTTTGGCTGTTGCAGTATAATGTGGATAAATGTGAGGTTATCCATTTTGGTGGCAAAAACGGGAAAGCAGACTATTATCTAAATGGTGGCCGATTGGGAAAGGGGGAGATGCAGCGAGACCTGGGTGTCATGGTACACCAGTCATTGAAGGTAGGCATGCAGGTGCAGCAGGCAGTAAAGAAAGCGAATGGTATGTTAGCTTTCATTGCAAAAGGATTTGAGTCTAGGAGTAGGGAGGTTCTACTGCAGTTGTACAGGGTCTTGGTGAGACCACACCTGGAGTATTGCGTACAGTTTTGGTCTCCAAATCCGAGGAAGGACATTGTTGCCATAGAGGGAGCCCAGCGTAGGTTCACCAGACTGATTCCTGGGATGTCAGGACTGTCTTATGAAGAAAGACTGGATAGACTTGGTTTATACTCTCTAGAATTTAGGAGATTGAGAGGGGATCTTATAGAAACTTACAAAATTCTTAAGGGGTTGGACAGGCTAGATGCAGGAAGATTGCTCCCGATGTTGGGGAAGTCCAGGACAAGGGGTCACAGCTTAAGGATAAGGGGGAAATCCTTTAAAACCGAGATGAGAAGAACTTTTTTCACACAGAGAGTGGTGAATCTCTGGAACTCTCTGCCACAGAGGGTAGTTGAGGCCACAGTTCATTGGCTATATTTAAGAGGGAGTTAGATGTGGCCCTTGTGGATCAGAGGGTATGGAGAGAAGGCAGGTACGGGATACTGAGTTGGATGATCAGCCGTGATCATATTGAATGGCGAATGGTGCAGGCTCGAAGGGCCGAATGGCCTACTCCTGCACCTAATTTCTATGTCTCTATGTTTCTATCATATTGAATGGCAAATGGTGCAGGCTCGAAGGGCCGAATGGCCTCTACTCCTGCACCTGTTGTCTATGTTTCTAAGTACCAATGTAGACACTTCACTATCCTGGGTACAAAAAATTGCTGGAGAAACTCAGAGGGTGCAGCAGCATCTATGGAGCGAAGGAAATAGGCGACGTTTCGGGCCGAAACGTCGCCTATTTCCTTCGCTCCATAGATGCTGCTGCACCCGCTGAGTTTCCCCAGCAATTTTGTGTACCTTCGATCTTCCAGCATCTGCAGTTCCTTCTTGAACCCTTCACTATCCTCATCCACTTCTCTGAACAACAGAATTACATTGCATTATATAGTGTTTCTTTGTCAGCTTAGCACATTCCACAGACATTAGTCGTGGTCAGAGAAAATAGTCCTGTATCACATCAAAGGCATTTTCTCACATGGTACAAGATATATTAAAAACATCGGCCATTTGGTCTGCCTCGTGAATCTAGTTTCCTCTCTCGTCACCTCCTCCCTCATAAACATCGGACACTTGGTGTGACATTTTACATCAAAGAGATCTCAAGTCAAGTCAAGTTTATTTGTCACATACACATACGAGATGTGCAGTGGAATGAAAGTGGCAAATGCCCGCGGACTTTTGTGCAAAAGACAAACAACAAAACAACCAAACAAACTCTAAACACAATCATAACACACATATTCTTTTACATAATAAATAATGGAAGGAAAAACGTTCAGTAGAGTTAGTCCCTGGTGAGATAGGCGTTTACAGTCCGAATTGCCTCTGGGAAGAAACTCCTTCTCAACCTCTCCGCCTTCACCGCATGGCAACGGAGGCGTTTGCCTGACCGTAGCGGCTGGAACAGTCCGTTGCAGGGGTGGAAGGGGTCCCCCATTGCTCTGGAGTTGCACCTCCTGTTGTATAGTTCCTGCAGGGGGGGGGCGAGTGAAGTTCCCATAGTGCGTTTGTTCGGCCGATCGCACACTACTCTCTGCAGAGCCTTCTTGTCCTTGGCAGAGCAATTCCCAAACCAGAGAGAGAGTCAAGAGTCAATTTAATTGTCATTTGGACCCCTTGAGGTCCAAACGAAGTGCCGTTTCTGCAGCCATACATTACAAACAAATAGACCCCAGACACAACACAATTTACATTTTACATAAACATCCATCACATCGCTGTGAATGGTATGTTGGCTTTCATTGCGAAAGGATTTGAGTATAGGAGCAGAGAGGTTCTACTGCAGTTGTACAGGGTCTTGGTGAGACCACACCTGGAGTATTGCGTACAGTTTTGGTCTCCAAATCTGAGGAAGGACATTATTGCCATAGAGGGAGTGCAGAGACGGTTCACCAGACTGATTCCTGGGATGTCAGGACTGTCTTATGAAGAAAGACTGGATAGACTTGGTTTATACTCTCTAGAATTTAGAAGATTAAGAGGGGATCTTATAGAAACTTACAAAATTCTTAAGGGGTTGGACAGGCTAGATGCAGGAAGATTGTTCCCGATGTTAGGGAAGTCCAGGACAAGGGGTCACAGCTTAAGGATAAGGGGTAAATCCTTTAAAACCGAGATGAGAAGAACGTTTTTCACGCAGAGAGTGGTGAATCTCTGGAACTCTCTGCCACAGAGGGTAGTTGAGGCCAGTTCATTGGCTATATTTAAGAGGGAGTTAGATGTGGCCCTTGTGGCTGAGGGGATCAGGGGGTATGGAGAGAAGGCAGGTACGGGATACTGAGTTGGATGATCAGCCATGATCATGTTGAATGGCGGTGCAGGCTCGAAGGGCCGAATGGCCTCTACTCCTGCACCTAATTTCTATGTTTCTATGGAAGGCCAAAAAAACTTATCTCTCCACTGCACTCTCCCCCCCCCCGATGTCAGAGTCAAAGTCAAAGCCCCCGGCTGGCGATGGCGATTGTCCCGCGGCCATTAAAGCCACGCCGGGTGGTGCGAGGTCGCACACCGGGTCTTGGTGTTAGAGCCCCCGGCGTGCGCTCGCAGAGTCCCGCGGCCATTCCAAGCCGCGCGGGGCGGTGATGTCAGGCCCCGCTCCAGGAGCTCTTCGACCCCGCAACTCGGGCGGGAGAAGTCGCCGTTGCAGGAGCCCCGAAAAGCGGTCCCCCTCCAGGGACCCGCGGGCTCCCGGTGCCGCCGTCCGCCTGACCCGCAGTTGCAGCGCTCCGAATCTCCAGAGGTCGAGCCGCAGCAGCAGCAGCAGCAGCACTCCACCACCGCTCCTCCCGCTCCGGACTCGACCAGCTCCGCGACGGTGAGGTGAGTCGTCGGCACCAGAGCCCCCGGTCTTCTCCTGTTGGAGGCCGCTCCTCGTTGCAGCCCCAACGACAACGGAGACCCGACAAGAAAAAGGTCGGGTCTCCCGTGCAGGGAGAGATTTAAAATTTGCACTGGAGGATCCTCGGAGACACTCTGAATTTCCTCGATTGCCTGAGGTGGTAAAGGCGCTGCCTTGCCTTACTCACGAGCTAACTACTCTGCCTCCTCTCTCCTCACGTTATAGTATCTATTATCTCAATACACCGCAGCCTAATTTGAGACTAAATATAAGTTGTAAACACCCAGGAACCAATTTAATATCTTCACATATTTTTAACTTAATTCGACTTCATCACCATGGCAAGCTTTCCTCGAAATATTAAATATTTTAAAAATGAATATCGCTAACTGATCGTACATAATACACGGCCTACTATAACCATATAACAATTACAGCACGGAAACAGGCCATCTCGGCCCTACAAGTCCGTGCCGAACAACTTTTTTTCCCCTTAGTCCCACCTGCCTGCACTCATACCATAACCCTCCATTCCCTTCTCATCCATATGCCTATCCAATTTATTTTTAAATGATACCAACGAACCTGCCTCCACCACTTCCACTGGAAGCTCATTCCACACCGCTACCACTCTCTGAGTAAAGAAGTTACCCCTCATGTTACCTTCTGTCCCTTAATTCTGAAGTCATGTTCTCTTGTTTGAATCTTCCCTAGTCTCAAAGGAAAAAGCTTGTCCACATCAACTCTGTCTATCCCTCTCATCATTTCCCTCTCTCATCGGGTCTTGGTGAGACCACACCTGGAGTATTGCATACAGTTTTGGTCTCCAAATCTGAGGAAGGACATTCTTGCCGTAGAGGATTTGAGTATAGGAGCAGGGAGGTTCTGCTGCAGTTGTACAGGGTCTTGGTGAGACCACACCTGGAGTATTGCGTACAGTTTTGGTCTCCAAATCTGAGGAAAGACATTCTTGCCATAGAGGATTTGAGTATAGGAGCAGGGAGGTTCTACTGCAGTTGTACAGGGTCTTGGTGAGACCACACCTGGAGTATTGCGTACAGTTTTGGTCTCCAAATCTGAGGAAAGACATTCTTGCCATAGAGGATTTGAGTATAGGAGCAGGGAGGTTCTGCTGCAGTTGTACAGGGTCTTGGTGAGACCACACCTGGAGTATTGCGTACAGTTTTGGTCTCCTAATCTGAGGAAGGACATTATTGCCATAGAGGGAGTGCAGAGACGGTTCACCAGACTGATTCCTGGGATGTCAGGACTGTCTTATGAAGAAAGACTGGATAGACTCGGCTTGTACCTACTAGAATTTAGAAGATTGAGGGGGGATCTTATAGAAACTTACAAAATTCTTAAGGGGTTGGACAGGCTAGATGCAGGAAGATTGCTCCCGATGTTGGGGAAGTCCAGGACAAGGGGTCACAGCTTAAGGATAAGGGGGAAATCCTTTAAAACCGAGATGAGAAGAACTTTTTTCACACAGAGAGTGGTGAATCTGTGGAACTCTCTGCCACAGAGGGTAGTCGAGGCCACAGTTCATTGGCTATATTTAAGAGGGAGTTAGATGTGGCCCTTGTGGCTAAGGGGATCAGGGGGTATGGAGAGAAGGCAGGTACGGGATACTGAGTTGGATGATCAGCCATGATCATATTGAATGGCGAATGGTGCAGGCTCGAAGGGCCGAATGGCCTACTCCTGCACCTAATTTCTATGTTTCTATGTTTTAAAGACCTCTATCAAGTCCCCCCTTAACCTTCTGCGCTCCAGAGAATAAAGACCTAACTTATTCAACCTATCTCTGTATCTATAAGTCCGTGCCGAACAACTTTTTTGCCCCTTAGTCCCACCTGCCTGCACTCATACCATAACCCTCCATTCCCTTCTCATCCATATGCCGATCCAATTTATTTTTAAATGATACCAACGAACCTGCCTCCACCACTTCCACTGGAAGCTCATTCCACACCGCTACCATTCTCTGAGTAAAGAAGTTCCCCCTCATGTTACCCCTAAACTTCTGTCCCTTAATTCTGAAGTCATGTCCTCTTGTTTGAATCTTCCCTATTCTCAAAGGGAAAAGCTTGTCCACGTCAACTCTGTCTATCCCTCTCATCATTTCCCTCTCTCATCGGGTCTTGGTGAGACCACACCTGGAGTATTGCGTACAGTTTTGGTCTCCAAATCTGAGGAAGGACATTATTGCCATAGAGGGAGTGCAGAGAAGGTTCACCAGACTGATTCCTGGGATGTCAGGACTGTCTTATGAAGAAAGACTGGATAGACTTGGTTTATACTCTCTAGAATTTAGGAGATTGAGAGGGGATCTTATAGAAACTTACAAAATTCTTAAGGGGTTGGACAGGCTAGATGCAGGAAGATTGTTCCCGATGTTAGGGAAGTCCAGGACAAGGGGTCACAGCTTAAGGATAAGGGGGAAATCCTTTAAAACCGAGATGAGAAGAACTTTTTTCACACAGAGAGTGGTGAATCTCTGGAACTCTCTGCCACAGAGGGTAGTTGAGGCCAGTTCATTGGCTATATTTAAGAGGGAGTTAGATGTGGCCCTTGTGGCTAAGGGGATCAGGGGGTATGGAGAGAAGGCAAGTACGGGATACTGAGTTGGATGATCAGCCATGATCATATTGAATGGCGGTGCAGGCTCGAATGGCCTACTCCTGCACCTAATTTCTATGTTTTAAAGACCTCTATCAAGTCCCCCCTTAACCTTCTGCGCTCCAGAGAATAAAGACCTAACTTATTCAACCTATCTCTGTAACTTAGTTGTTGAAACCCAGGCAACATTCTAGTAAATCTCCTCTGTATTCTCTCTATTTTGTTGACATCCTTCCTATAATTGGGCGACCAAAATTGTACACCATACTCCAGATTTGGTCTCACCAATGCCTTGTACAATTTTAACATTATCTGAACTAGCCTCAACTACCCTCTGTGGCAGAGAATTC
This sequence comes from Leucoraja ocellata, assembly GCA_036785375.1. Classification (NCBI taxonomy): domain Eukaryota; kingdom Metazoa; phylum Chordata; class Chondrichthyes; order Rajiformes; family Rajidae; genus Leucoraja; species Leucoraja ocellata. Next base: position 49,772 of record JAWMAR010003657.1, read on the forward strand.
CACAGATTCACCACTCTCTGTGTGGGAAAAAAAATGTTTTTCTCAACTCGGTCCTAAAAGATTTCCCCCTTATCCTTAAACTGTGTGTGTGGCCCCTTGTTCTGGACTTCCCCAACATCGGGAACAATCTTCCTGCATCTAGCCTGTCCAACCCCTTAAGAATTTTGTACGTTTCTATAAGATCCGCCCTCAATCTAGTAAATTCTAGCGAGTACAAGCCGAGTCTATCCAGTCTTTCTTCACATGAAAGTCCTGCCATCCCAGGAATCAGTCTGGTGAACCTTCTCTGTACTCCCTCTATGGCAAGAATGTCTTTCCTCAGATTAGGAGACCAAAACTGTACGCAATACTCCAGGTGTGGTCTCACCAAGACCCTGTACACTGCAGTAGAACCTCCCTGCTCCTGTACTCAAATCCTCTATGGCAGGAATGTCCTTCCTCAGATTAGGAGACCAAAACTGTACGCAATACTCCAGGTGTGGTCTCACCAAGACCCTGTACAACTGCAGTAGAACCTCCCTGCTCTATACTCAAATCCTCTACGGCAAGAATGTCCTTCCTCAGATTAGGAGACCAAAACTGTACACAATACTCCAGGTGTGGTCTCACCAAGACCCTGTACAACTGCAGTAGAACCTCCCTGCTCCTAGACTCAAATCCTCTACGGCAAGAATGTCCTTCCTCAGATTTGGAGACGTTCTGATTTATAAAGGCTAGCATACCAAAAGCTTTCTTTACCACCCTATCTATATGAGATTCCACCTTCAAGGAACTATGCACGGTTATTCCCAGATCCCTCTGTTCAACTGTATTCTTCAATTCCCTACCATTTACCATGTGCCATTTACTATGTTCTGTGTGCTTAAGCAAAGGAAGAATTTCATTGTCCTATACAGGGACACATGACAATAAACTGACTTGAACTGAACAATATTGACGGCTTGGTTTCTAAGGCTGGGCAGGGCCGTTCCCTGAGGGATCTGGGTGGGGGGGGGGGGGGAGAGAGGGGGAGGAAGGCGGTGGCACTCGGCCTTCGGGGCTAGTATGGGCGGGAGCAAGGCTGAGCTCGGATTGAGGCTTGGAAGGCTGAGCTCGCCTCCCCTTGCCCCGAGCCTCATCCGGTCCACCATGGCGTTGTATTGCGTTGCTCATCACCGTATGTACACTGTTTGTGTACAGTTTTGGTCTCCTAATCTGAGGAGAGAGGGGGGAGAGAGGAGGGGAGAGAGAGGAGGGAGAGAGGGGGAGAGCATTCATAGCAAAAGGATTTGAGTCTAGGAGCAGGGAGGTTCTACTGCAGTTGTACAGGGTCTTGGTGAGACCACACCTGGAGTATTGCGTACAGTTTTGGTCTCCTAATCTGAGGAAAGAGGGGAGAGAGAGGGAGAGAGAGGAGAGGAGAGAGGGGAGAGGAGAGGGGGAGAGCATTCATAGCAAAAGGATTTGAGTCTAGGAGCAGGGAGGTTCTACTGCAGTTGTACAGGGTCTTGGTGAGACCACACCTGGAGTATTGCGTACAGTTTTGGTCTATTGCATACAGTTCTGGTCTCCTAATCTGAGGAGAGGGGAGAGAGAGGAGGGAGAGAGGGGGAGAGAGAGGGGGGAGAGAGGGAGGAGGAGAGAGAGGGAGAGCATTCATAGCAAAAGGATTTGAGTCTAGGAGCAGGGAGGTTCTACTGCAGTTGTACAGGGTCTTGGTGAGACCACACCTGGAGTATTGCGTACAGTTTTGGTCTCCTAATCTGAGGAAGGACATTCTTGCCGTAGAGGATTTGAGTCTAGGAGCAGGGAGGTTCTGCAGTTGTACAGGGTATTGGTGAGACCACACCTGAGTATTGCGTACAGTTTTGGTCTCCTAATCTGAGGAAAGAGGGGGAGAGAGAGGGGGAGAGGAGGGGGAGAGAGAAGGTGAGAGAGGGGAGAGCATTCATAGCAAAAGGATTTGAGTCTAGGAGCAGGGAGGTACTACTGCAGTTGTACAGGGTCTTGGTGAGACCACACCTGGAGTATTGTGTGCAGTTTTGGTCTCCTAATCTGAGGAGAGAGGGGGAGAGAGGAGGGAGAGAGATGGGGAGAAAGAGAGAGAGAGGGGGGAGAGAGGGGGGGAGATAGAGGGGGGAGAGAGAGGGGGGAGAGAGAGGGGAGAGAGGGGGGAGAGAGGAGGGAAAACATTCATAGCAAAAGGATTTGAGTCTAGGAGCAGGGAGGTTCTACTGCAGTTGTACAGGGTCTTGGTGAGACCACACCTGGAGTATTGCGTACAGTTTTGGTCTCCTAATCTGAGGAAAGACATTATTGCCATAGAGGGAGTGCAGAGAAGGTTCACCAGTCTGATTCCTGGGATGGCAGGACTTTCATATGAAGAAAGACTGGATAGACTCGGCTTGTACTCGCTAGAATTTAGAAGATTGAGGGGGGGGGGATCTTATAGAAACGTACAAAATTCTTAAGAGGTTGGACAGGCTAGATGCAGGAAGATTGTTCCCGATGTTGGGGAAGTCCAGAACAAGGGGCCACACACACAGTTTAACGATAAGGGGGAAATCCTTTAGGACCGATTTGAGAAAAACATTTTTTTCACACACTGAGAGTGGTAAATCTGTGGAATTCCCTGCCACAGAAGGTAGTTGAGGCCACACAGTTCATTGTCTATATTTAAGAGGAAGTTAGATGTGGCCCTTGTGGCTAAAGGGATCAGGGGGTATGGAGAGAAGGCAGGTACGGGATACTGAGTTGGATGATCAGCCGTGATCATATTGAATGGCGGTGCAGGCTGGAAGGGCCGAATGGCCTCTACTCCTGCACCTAATTTTTATGTTTCTATGAGAGGGGATGAGAGGGGAGGAGAGGAGAGGGGAGGGGAGGAGATGAGAGGAGAGGAGAGGGGATGGGGAGGAGAGGGGGAGGGGAGTGGATGAGAGGAGAGGAGAAGAGAGGGGAGGGAGAGGGGATGGAGGAGAAGGAGGGGATGAGAGGTCAGGAGAGGGGAGAGGATGAGAGGAGTGGAGGAGAGAGAGGGGAGGGGATGAGAGGAGTGAAGGAGAGGAGAGGGGAGGGGAAGGAGGGATGAGAGGTCTGGAGAGGAGAGGGAGGGATGAGAGGTCAGGAGAGGAGAGGGGAGAGGGCGGTGGAGGCAGGTTCTCTGGATGCTTTCAAGAGAGAGCTAGATAGGGCTCTTAAAGATAGCGGAGTCAGGGGGTATGGAGAGAAGGCAGGTACAGGATACTGAGTTGGATGATCAGCCATGATCACATTGAATGGCGAATGGTGCAGGCTCGAAGGGCCGAATGGCCTCTACTCCTGCACCTACTGTCTGTTTCTATATATTGGGTGCCTAAAAACGGGGGGATTTTAGGGGAGGGCTTGTGGATCCATTCAGGGGAGGTCATCTGTAAATGAGAGGGGTCCTTTAGGGAGGGCATGTTTAAATGGTGAATTAGGGGTAGGCTCCTGTACATGGGGACTCAGCGGAGGCACGGGGAATGGGATGGGCCTTTAGGGGAGGGCACCTTAAATGTTGGCATGTAACAAGACGGCTACAACAGCGAGCTACGACTGAAGATTTACAACAAAGAACTGTAGTGTTAGAGACATAGACAATAGATGCAGAGGTAGTCCATTCGGCCCTTCGAGCCTGCACCATTCGCCATTCAGGGAGTACAGAGAAGGTTCACCAGACTGAAGTATTGCGTACAGTTTTGGTCTCCTAATCTGAGGAAAGACATTCTTGCCGTAGAGGATTTGAGTCTAGGAGCAGGGAGGTTCTACTGCAGTTGTACAGGGTCTTGGTGAGACCACACCTGGAGTATTGCGTACAGTTTGGTCTCCTAATCTGAGGAAAGACATTCTTGCCGTAGAGGATTTGAGTCTAGGAGCAGGGAGGTTCTACTGCAGTTGTACAGGGTCTTGGATATGGATGGATATGCCATTTATTGTCACTATACATGTACAGTGAAACTGAAAGCTGCTCGTACTCAGTGCATACATACAATTTTACACAAAAAACAAGAAACAGAAAAACAAAACAGAAGGGAGATGGGGGGGGGGGGAATAGGTGCACAAATTCTACGGCGCTACATACATATATACATATATACAGATGGAAGTCCGTGTTGGGCGGTGTAGTCAGTGCATGTGTGGATTTGAATTTATGGTAGATATAATTCTCGGGAAGCAGCTATTCCTGAGTCTGTTTGTCCTGGATTTGATGCACCTATAGCGCCTTCCAGAGGGCAGCAGGTCGAACAGTCCAAACGCAGGATGGGAGCTGTCTTTGGTGATCTTCTTTGCCCTGCTAAGGCAGCGGGAGGTGTAGATGTCCATCAGGGAGGGGAGAGGGCAGCCAATGATCCTCTGCGCTGTCCTGGTTACCCTCTGAAGCCTCTCCCTGTCTGCCATTGTGCAGCTGCCATACCATGCTGTAATGCAGTATGTCAGCAGGCTCTCGATGGACGAGCGGTAGAAGGTCAGCAGCAGGTTAGAGTCCAGGTTGTGCTTCCTGAGGACCCTCAGGAAGTGCAGCCGCTGCTGAGCCTTCTTGATGACCGCTGTCGTGTTGTCCGTCCAGGAGATGTCAGCAGCGATATGGACGCCGAGAAACCGGAAGGTGTTGACCCTCTCCACACACTCGCCGTTGATATGTAGGGGGACTAAGTCGGTGCTGTGCCTCCTGAAGTCGACAATGAGCTCTTTTGTTTTCCTGGTGTTCAGAGCCAGATTGTTTTCTGAGCACCAGGTTGTCAACTTCAGGACTTCCTCTCTGTAGGCTGCCTCGTCTCCCTTTGAAATAAGTCCGACCACAGTAGTGTCGTCAGCAAATTTGATGATGCGGTTGTTGTTGTGGGCCGGACTACAGTCGTAGGTGTAGAGACAGTATAAGAGGGGGCTTAGCACACAGCCCTGTGGGGAACCGGTACTCAACCTGCGAGTGGAGGAGAGGTGGGGGCCGAGTCTCACAGACTGGGGCCGGTTTGTGAGGAAATCCTTAATCCAGGCACATGTGACAGTGGGGAGGCCGAGAGTGACCAGTTTACCAATGAGGATGAGACCACACCTGGAGTATTGCGTACAGTTTTGGTCTCCTAATCTGAGGAAGGACATTCTTGCCGTAGAGGATTTGAGTCTAGGAGCAGGGAGGTTCTACTGCAGTTGTACAGGGTCTTGGTGAGACCACACCTGGAGTATTGCGTACAGTTTTGGTCTCCTAATCTGAGGAAAGAAATTCTTGCCATAGAGGATTTGAGTCTAGGAGCGGGAGGTTCTACTGCAGTTGTACAGGGTCTTGGTGAGACCACACCTGGAGTATTGCGTACAGTTTTGGTCTCCAAATCTGAGGAAGGACATTCCTGCCGTAGAGGATTTGAGTCTAGGAGCAGGGAGGTTCTACTGCAGTTGTACAGGCCCTGGTGAGACCACACCTGGAGTATTGCGTACAGTTTTGGTCTCCTAATCTGAGGAAAGACATTCTTGCCACAGAGGATTTGAGTCTAGGAGCAGGGAGGTTCTACTGCAGTTGTACAGGGTCTTGGTGAGACCACACCTGGAGTATTGCGTACAGTTTTGGTCTCCTAATCTGAGGAAAGACATTCTTGCCATAGAGGATTTGAGTCTAGGAGCAGGGAGGTTCTACTGCAGTTGTACAGGGTCTTGGTGAGACCACACCTGGAGTATTGCGTACAGTTTTGGTCTCCTAATCTGAGGAAGGACATTCTTGCCACAGAGGGAGTACAGAGAAGGTTCACCAGTCTGATTCCTGGGATGTCAGGACTTTCATATGAAGAAAGACTGGATAGACTCGGCTTGTACTCGCTAGAGTTTAGAAGATTGAGGGGGGATCTTATAGAAACGTACAAAATTCTTAAGGGGTTGGACAGGCTAGATGCAGGAAGATTGTTCCTGATGTTGGGGAAGTCCAGGACAAGGGGTCACACACACAGCTTAAGGATAAGGGGGAAATCTTTTAGAATCGAAACATTTTTTTTCCCCACACACAGAGAGTGGTGAATCTGTGGAATTCTCTGCCACAGAAGGTAGTTGAGGCCACACAGTTCATTGGCTATATTTAAGAGGGAGTTAGATGTGGCCCTTGTGGCTAAAGGGATCAGGGGGTATGGAGAGAAGGCAGGTACAGGATACTGAGTTGGATGATCAGCCGTGATCATATTGAATGGCGAATGGTGCAGGCTCGAAGGGCCGAATGGCCTCTACTCCTGCACCTATTGTCTATGTTTCTATGAGAGAGGGGGAGAGAGAGGGTGATTGAGAGGGGGGGAGAGAGAGGGGGAGAGAGAGAGGGGGAGAGAGAGGGGGGAGAGAGTGATTGAGGGGGGAGAGATGGAGAGAGAGGGGAGAGAGAGAGAGGGGGGAGAGAGGGAGAGAGAGGGGTGATTGAGAGAGGGGAGAGAGGTGGTTGAGGGGGGGAGAGAGGGAGGAGAGAGAGGGGAGAAAGAGAGGGGGAGAGAGAGAAGGGGGAGAGGAGGTTCCGCTTGTCCCCAAAAACCTCTCCCCAACTCCAACAGATGCACCGCAGAAAGCAACGATTTTCAGACACAGTGTGTTGGAAGAATTCATCGAGATTCTAGAACTTACCGTCGAGGATAGCTGGCTCCACTGATGGGTCAGTATCTGTGAGAGAGAGGGAGGGAGAGGGAGGGAGGGAGAGAGAGAGGGAGAGAGGGAGGGAGAGAGGGAGAAGGAGAGGGAGGGAGGGAGCGAGAGGGAGAGGGAGAGAGAGAGGGAGGAGAGGGAGGAGAGAGAGAGAGGGAGAGAGGGGAGGGGAGGAGAGGGAGGAGAGGGAGGGGGAGAGAGTGGGAGAGAGGGAGAGGGAGCATGAGGCTCCACTGATGGGTCAGTATCTGTGAGAGAGAGAGAGGGAGAGGGAGAGAGAGAGGAGGGAGAGAGAGAGAGAGAGGGAGGGAGAGAGAGAGGGAGAGAGAGAGGGAGAGGGAGAGGGAGAGAGGGAGGGAGAGGGAGGGAGAGAGAGAGGGGAGAGAGAGAGGGAGAAGGATTCTCACCAGACTGATTCCTGGGATGTCAGGACTGTCTTATGAAGAAAGACTGGATAGACTTGGGTTTATACTCTCTAGAATTTAGGAGATTGAGGGGGATCTTATAGAAACTTACAAAATTCTTAAGGGGTTGGACAGGCTAGATGCAGGAAGATTGTTCCCGATGTTGGGGAAGTCCAGGACAAGGGGTCACAGCTTAAGGATAAGGGGGAAATCCTTTAAAACCGAGATGAGAAGAACTTTTTTCACACAGAGAGTGGTGAATCTCTGGAACTCTCTGCCACAGAGGGTAGTTGAGGCCAGTTCATTGGCTATATTTAAGAGGGAGTTAGATGTGGCCCTTGTGGCTAAGGGATCAGGGGGTATGGAGAGAAGGCAGGTACGGGATACTGAGTTGGATGATCAGCCATGATCATATTGAATGGCGGTGCAGGCTCGAAGGGCCGAAATGGCCTCTACTCCTGCACCTAATTTCTATGTTTCTATGAGAGAGGGAGGGAGGGAGAGAGGGGGAGAGGGAGGGAGAGGGAGAGAGAGAGGGAGAGAGAGGGAGGGAGAGAAAGAGGGAGAGGGAGGGAGAGGGAGGGAGAGGGAGGGAGAGAGAGAGGGAGAAAGAGGGAGAGAGGGAGGGAGAAGGAGAGAGAGGAGAGGGAGAGGGAGGAGAGAGGGAGAGAGAGGGAGAGAGAGAGAGAGAGGGAGCGAGAGAGAGGGAGGGAGAGAGGGAGGGTGAGGCTCCACTGATGAGTCAGTACTGGTCTACTCCTGCACCTATTTTCTATGTTTCTACGCCAAATTCTGCGGGAGAAATGAATTTAAAGGGCCATCAACAGAAAACGGACATCGCAGGTTTGCTTCGAGACTTTATTGCATATCATGGAGAAATGGTGGCAATAAAACAGCTCACCAGTTCTCTGACCACAGAATTAGCCAACAGTGATATTACTCTATGAAAATATACTGCCTACTATATGGGTACCAATTATTTCATAAGCAATAACATACTTTTCCCTTCTGTAAATCCCGTTCAACAACACACAGTTAAACACAATACAAGGGCTTCTTGGCATTATTCGATCTCACCTCACAAACTTAAAGCACACGGCATTGGGGGTTGAGTATTGATGTGGATAGAGAACTGGCTGGCAAACAGGAAGCAAAGAGTAGGAGTAAACGGGTCCTTTTCACAATGGCAGGCAGTGACTAGTGGGGTACCGCAAGGCTCAGTGCTGGGACCCCAGCTATTTACGACATATATTAATGATCTGGACGAGGGAATTGAAGGCAATATCTCCCAAGTTTGTGGATGACACTAAGCTGGGGGGCCAGTGTTAGCTGTGAGAGAGGATGCTAGGAGACTGCAAGGTGACTTGGATGGGCTGGGTGAGTGGGCAAATGTTTGGCAGAGAGAGGCACTGAGAGGGGATCTCATAGAAACTTACAAAATTCTTAAGGGGTTGGACAGGCTAGATGCAGGAAGATTGTTCCCGATGTTGGGGAAGTCCAGGACAAGGGGTCACAGCTTAAGGATAAGGGGGAAATCCTTTAAAACCGAGATGAGAAGAACTTTTTTCACACAGAGAGTGGCGAATCTCTGAACTCTCTGCTGCAGAGGGTAGTCGAGGCCACAGTTCATTGGCTATATTTAAGAGGGAGTTAGATGTGGCTAAGGGGATCAGGGGGTATGGAGAGAAGGCAGGTACGGGATACTGAGTTGGATGATCAGCCATGATCGTATTGAATGGCGAATGGTGCAGGCTCGAAGGGCCGAATGGCCTACTCCCTGCACCTAATTTCTATGTTTCTATTAACAGAAAACGGACATCGCAGGTTTGCTTCGAGACTTTATTGCATATCGTGGAGAAATGGTGGCAGTAAAACCGCTCACTAGTTTTCTGACCACAGAATTAGCCAACAGTGATATTACTCTATGAAAATATACTGCCTACTATATGGGTACCAATTATTTCATAAGCCATAACATACTTATCCCTTCTGTAAATCCCGTTCAACAACAGACGGTTACACACAATACAAGGTCGAAACCCTTCTTCCAGACTGATCGGGGGCAGGGGTGGGCGGGGACAAGAAAGGGAAAAGGAGGAGGAGCCCGAAGGCTGGGGGATGGGAGGAGACAGCAGGGGGACTGAGGAAGGGGAGGAGAAAGCAAGGACTAACAAAACTGGGTGAATTCAACGTTCATGCCACCCGGACGCAAGCAGCCAGGCGGAATATGAGGCGCTGTTCCACCAATTTCCGGTGCTGCTCGCTGTGGCCATTGGAGGAGACCCAGGACAGAGAGGTCGGATGGGAATGGGAGGGGGAGTTGAAGTGCTGAGCCACCGGGAGGTCAGCTTGGTTATTGCGGACTGTGAGCGGAGGTTTTCGGCGAAACGATCGCCCAACCTCCGCTTGGTCTCCCCGATATAGATCTGCTGACATCTAGAGCAGCGGACGCAATAGATGAGGTTGGAAGAGATGCAGGTGAACCTCTGTCGCACCTGGAACGACTGCTTGGGTCCTTGAACGGAGTCGAGGGGGGAGGTAAAGGGACAAGTGTTGCATCTCTTGCGGTTGCAAGGAAAGTGCCCGGGGAGGGGGTGGTACGAGAGGGAAGGGAAGAATTGACAAGGGCGAATGGTATGTTAGCTTTCATTGCAAAAGGATTTGAGTATAGGAGCAGGGAGGTTCTACTGCAGTTGTACAGGGTCTTGGTGAGACCACACCTGGAGTATTGCATACAGTTTTGGTCTCCAATCTGAGGAAGGACATTCTTGCCGTAGAGGAGTTGAGTCTAGGAGCAGGGAGGTTCTACTGCAGTTGTACAGGGTCTTGGTGAGACCACACCTGGAGTATTGCGTACAGTTTTGGTCTCCAAATCTGAGGAAGGACATTATTGCCATAGAGGGAGTACAGAGAAGGTTCACCAGACTGATTCCTGGGATGTCAGGACTGTCTTATGAAGAAAGACTGGATAGACTTGGTTTATACTCTCTAGAATTTAGGAGATTAAGGGGGGATCTTATAGAAACTTACAAAATTCTTAAGGGGTTGGACAGGCTAGATGCAGGAAGATTGTTGGGGAAGTCCAGGACAAGGGGCCACAGCTTAAGGATAAGGGGAAAATCCTTTAAAACTGAGATGAGAAGAACATTTTTCACACAGAGAGTGGTGAATCTCTGGAACTCTCTGCCACAGAGGGTAGTCGAGGCCACAGTTCATTGGCTATATTTAAGAGGGAGTTAGATGTGGCTAAGGGGATCAGGGGGTATGGAGAGAAGGCAGGTACGGGATACTGAGTTGGATGATCAGCCATGATCATATTGAATGGCGAATGGTGCAGGCTCGAAGGGCCGAATGGCCTCTACTCCTGCACCTAATTTCTATGTAAGGGGGAAAAGATTTAACAGGAATCTGAAGGGTAACTTTTTCACACAAAGGGTGGTGGGTGTATGGAACGAGCTGCCAGAGGAGGTAGTGGAGGCTGGGACTATCCCAACATTTGAGAAATAGGCGCATGGTTATAGGCTGTGGGTCGAGGCGATTTTTCGTGACCCAACTCATGGAATTACCTGAATTTTTAACATAGTGTGTAGAATTATTACATAAATCATACATGAAACTTGTCAAGAACAAAACCTGCACATTACTTTAAAATACGATCAAAACTTCCAATTTTCCGAGCAGTAATTGTCCAATTAATGCACTTTGACATTGAGGTCGGACGCAAATTGACCAATCCCGCGCTTTGTTGAAGGGCAGGGGAAGGGACGCTCACCGCTGTGGGTTGGCCGGTGCTGCCACGGGCTGGACATGCGGGTGAAACCCTTGCCACACTCAGCGCACACAAAGGGTCTCTCTCCGGTGTGTATCCGCTGGTGCTCCCGTGCTCCCTTGTCACGGTGGGGGCGGCTGCTCGCTGGCGTGGGCCCGCCGGTGCTGCCGCAACCCCCGCGAGCTGTCGAACGCCTCGCCACAGTACGGGCAGTCGTAGGGCGGGCCACTGGTGCGGAGAGACGGGGCGTGGGAGGCCGTGGCAGAGCGCTCTCCACACACCGGGCTGGGGACGGGACGGTCATCGAAGTGGGTGCGCTGGTGCTTCAGCAGGCAGTCGGAGCGGGTGAAGCCCTTGCCGCACTGGGCGCAGGTGTAGGGGCGCTCGCCGGTGTGGATGCGCCGATGCACCAGCAGCCTGGAGGAGCTGGTGAAGCCCTTGCCGCACTGGGCGCAGGTGAAGGGGCGCTCGTCGGTGTGGGTGCGCTGGTGCTCCAGCAGGTTGCTGGAGTGGGCGAAGCCCTTGCCGCACTGGCCGCAGGTGTAGGGGCGCTCGCCGGTGTGGGTGCGCTGGTGCTGCAGCAGGCTGCTGGAGTGGGTGAAGCCCTTGCCGCACTGGGCGCAGGTGTAGGGACACACGCCGGTGTGGGTGCGCTGGTGGGCCAGCAGGCTGCTGGAGCTGGTGAAACCCTTGCCGCAGTGGCCGCAGCTGTAGGGGCGCTCCCCCGTGTGCAGCCGCCTGTGCACCTTCAGGTCCGTCGGCCACTTGAAGGTTTTGCCGCAGTCGGAGCAGGCGTAGGGGCGCTCGCCGCTGTGCACCACCCGGTGCCGCAGCAGCCCCGACGACTGGGCGAAGCCCTTGCCGCAGTGGGCGCAGGTGTAGGGCCGGTCCCCCGTGTGCAGGCGGCCGTGCAGCAGCAGGTCGGTGGACGACTTGAAGCTCTTGCCGCAGTCGGAGCAGGGGAAGGGCCGCTCGCTGCTGTGCACCCGCCGGTGCTGCAGCAGCCCCGTCTGCCGGGCGAAGCGCTTGCCGCAGGCGGGGCAGCCGTAGGGCTTCTCGCCCGAGTGCAGCCAGCGGTGCTCGTGCAGCCCCGACAACAGGGAGAAGCGCTTGCCGCAGTCGGAGCAGGGGTAGGGGCGTTCCCCCGTGTGCACCCGCCGGTGGACCTCCAGCCCGCTCGGGTGCGGCCAGGCCTTGCCACACACGTCGCACTCATAACGCTTCTCCTTCCTGTTCCCCGTCATCCGGTCCTCCATCGGAGCTCAGCCCCCCCTGCACTCCGACTCCGAGCAGATTGGAGGGTGGTCTCGCGCCGGAGACCCTAGCTGCCCTCAATTGCCGCTCGCGTCCCCGTCTCTCTCCGTCCACAGCAACGGCTCCTAAACCCTGCAGGAGGGGAACACAGAGGGGCAAGGTGGGCTGAATGGCCTCTTTCAATGCTTTATGATCCCAAGAAAAAACATTCCATAAAATGAAGAAATTGGATGTTATTTGCATCACGTTCCAACAGGGACATTGTGGACCGAAGGGCCACTCCCTGTACTGGACTCTTCTATGCTTTAATCTATTCCATAACAAAGGCTATATTCTACAACAATATGCGATATTCTGTCCTATAATAACTATGATATATATATTCTTATGCATCAATATATACGTCATAAGGTCAGACGTTTTAGGAATAGAATTAGGCCATTGGGTTTTAGGATGGACAGTGACTTTAAATTAGATCGCCAAATATGCGCGGTGGTTAAACATAGAAATTAGGTGCAGGAGTAGAGGCCATTCGGCCCTTCGAGCCTGCACCATTCGCCATTCAATATGATCATCGCTGATAGAAACATAGAAATTAGGTGCACGAGTAGGCCATTCGGCCCTTCGAGCCTGCACCATTCGCCATTCAATTTGATCATGGCTGATCATCCAACTCAGTATCCCGTACCTGCCTTCTCTCCATACCCCCGATCCCCCTTAGCCACAAGGGCCACATCTAACTCCCTCTTAAATATAGCCAATGAACTGTGTGGCCTCGACTACCTTCTGCGGCAGAGAGTTCCACAGATTCACCACTCTCTGTGTGAAAAAAGTTCTTCTCATCTCGGTTTTAAAGGATTTCCCCCTTATCCTTAAGCTGTGACCCCTTGTCCTGGACTTCCCCAACATCGGGAGCAATCTTCCTGCATCTAGCCTGTCCAACCCCTTAAGAATTTTGTACGTTTCTATAAGATCCCCCCCTCAATCTTCTAAATTCTAGCGAGTACAAGCCGAGTCTATCCAGTCTTTCTTCATATGAAAAAGTCCTGCCATCCCAGGAATCAGTCTGGTGAACCTTCTCTGTACTCCCTCTATGGCAAGGATGCCTTTCCTCAGATTAGGAGACCAAAACTGTACGCAATACTCCAGGTGTGGTCTCACCAAGACCCTGTACAACTGCAGTAGAACCTCCCTGCTCCTAGACTCAAAATCCTTTTGCTATGAATGCCAACATACCATTGGCTTTCTTCACTGCCTGCTGCACCTGCATGCCTACTTTCAATGACTGGTGTACCATGACACCCAGGTCTCGTTGCATCTCCCCTTTTCCTAATCGGCCACCATTCAGATAATAGTCTACTTTCCTGTTTTTGCCTGTTTTTCAAAACAGGTTATTTTTGTGACATTAGTGTTTTTAAAGACAGGTTATTTTCTGTATATTGGCCTTCATCAGTCAGAGCATTGAGTATAGATAGCAATGTTACAACATTTTGAGATTTAAAAAATCAAGTCTGCAATTGATCCCATCAGATAAAGCATAACAATAAGTTTAATTTGACACCTAATTCACTTTCATATCTCAAGTAATAAAAAAGTTATGGCCATTTTCATACTCGGAAATTAGCATCTTGTTCCCTATTGATTTTCTATGGACATAACAAAAAAGCTGTGATCATGGACAGTCAAAAGCCCATAACCTTCTTAAAATTAAGAGAACTGAATGAAATTTTCAGTTATCATAGATTGAACCATTCTGAAACAAATATAAAATAATCTAACTTGGATGACCTGAAATTAAAGCATATAATTAGTTAGTTACCCAAGTGTAGCTAATTTCAAACTTCAATTACTAGATCTAAACATCTATCCATTTCTTAATAAATGATTAACATTTTTAAATAGCCTAAGTGTCCAAATAATATTCACAAATAATTCACAATAAAACATGATTTTTAAATCTCATTTACATCAATTTATAGGCCAAATGGAAGGAATTTAGTGTTCAATTGCTGTAAATTAAAGTCCATTTTAAATCGGCTTTCTAGTGGGTTCCTGTGAACGCGCTGGTTTAGAACGTTCACATTGCGCTGAATTTGTGCCTGAAATGCCCAGAAAAATACTGCGGGATATAAAGAGCACAAAATGAACTACTCGCTATAGAAAACTTTATATACAGGGTTCTTAAGAAGCCCCTTTTAATGTAAAAATAAGGTACATACCTTTAATTGTTTGCTTTATAAAACCCTGGGGCTGCGAGAGGTCGCGGGTTTAGAGAGTGATTTTTAAACTACTATAACTATTATACAAGGCCATAAAAACTAATAATACCTTTTGCGACGGGGTCTTTCAGCGATTTTCCGTTAATGATTTACTAGGCTGAACATTTTCGATTGCAACAGCCTAGTAAAAATCGCGTTTTAAACCCGCCCCCTCTAAACAGCGGCAAAATCACACACACGGGCTGGGGCAGATTCTCAATGACGATTCAGGTAGGTTTTGTAACATACCTAGTATAGAGTACTGTGTACAGTTTTGGTCACCCTATTATAGGAAAGATGTTGTCAGCTGGAAAGGGTGTTGGCAAGATGGGCTGAATGGCCTCTTTCTATGCTTTATGATATCAAGAAAAAACATTCCATAAAATGAAGAAATTGGATGTTATTTGCATCACGTTCCAACAGGGACATTGTGGACCGAAGGGCCACTCCCTGTACTAGACTCTTCTATGCTTTAATCTATTCCATAACAAAGGCTATATTCTACAACAATATGCGATATTCTGTCCTATAATAACTATGATATATATATTCTTATGCATCAATATATACGTCATAAGGTCAGAAGTTTTAGGAATAGAATTAGGCCATTGGGTTTTAGGATGGACAGTGACTTTAAATTAGATCGCCAAATATGCGCGGTGGTTAAACATAGAAATTAGGTGCAGGAGTAGAGGCCATTCGGCCCTTCGAGCCTGCACCATTCGCCATTCAATATGATCATGGCTGATAGAAACATAGAAATTAGATGCACGAGTAGGCCATACGGCCCTTCGAGCCTGCACCATTCGCCATTCAATACGATCACGGCTGATCATCCAACTCAGTATCCCGTACCTGCCTTCTCTCCATACCCCCTGATCCCCTTAGCCACAAGGGCCACATCTAACTCCCTCTTAAATATAGCCAATGAACTGTGTGGCCTCGACTACCTTCTGCGGCAGAGAGTTCCACAGATTCACCACTCTCTGTGTGAAAAAGTTCTTCTCATCTCGGTTTTAAAGGATTTCCCCCTTATCCTTAAGCTGTGACCCCTTGTCCTGGACTTCCCCAACATCGGGAACAATCTTACTGCATCTAGCCTGTCCAACCCCTTAAGAATTTTGTAAGTTTCTATAAGATCCCCCCCTCAATCTTCTAAATTCTAGCGAGTACAAGCCGAGTCTATCCAGTCTTTCTTCATATGAAAAAGTCCTGCCATCCCAGGAATCAGTCTGGTGAACCTTCTCTGTACTCCCTCTATGGCAAGGATGCCTCTCCTCAGATTAGGAGACCAAAACTGTACGCAATACTCCAGGTGTGGTCTCACCAAGACCCTGTACAACTGCAGTAGAACCTCCCTGCTCCTAGACTCAAATCCTCTACGGCAAGAATGTCTTTCCCCAGATTAGGAGACCAAAACTGTACGCAATACTCCAGGTGTGGTCTCACCAAGACCCTGTACAACTGCAGTAGAACCTCCCTGCTCCTAGACTCAAATCCTCTACGGCAAGAATGTCTTTCCTCAGGTTAGGAGACCAAAACTGTACGCAATACTCCAGGTGTGGTCTCACCAAGACCCTGTACAACTGCAGTAGAATCTCCCTGCTCCTAGACTCAAATCCTCTATGGCAAGAATTTCTTTCCTCAGATTAGGAGACCAAAACTGTACGCAATACTCCAGGTGTGGTCTCACCAAGACCCTGTACAACTGCAGTAGCACCTCCCTGCTCCTAGACTCAAATCCTCTACGGCAAGAATGTCTTTCCTCAGATTAGGAGACCAAAACTGTACGCAATACTCCAGGTGTGGTCTCACCAAGACCCTGTACAACTGCAGTAGAACCTCCCTGCTCCTAGACTCAAAATCCTTTTGCTATGAATGCCAACATACCATTGGCTTTCTTCACTGCCTGCTGCACCTGCATGCCTACTTTCAATGACTGGTGTACCATGACACTCAGGTCTCGTTGCATCTCCCCTTTTCCTAATTGGCCACCATTCAGATAATAGTCTGCTTTCCTGTTTTTGCCTGTTTTTCAAAACAGGTTATTTTTGTGACATTAGTGTTTTTAAAGACAGGTTATTTTCTGTACAATGGCCTTCATCAGTCAGAGCATTGAGTATAGATAGCAATGTTACAACATTTTGAGATTTAAAAAATCAAGTCTGTAATTGATCCCATCAGATAAGGCACAACAATAAGTTTAATTTGACACCTAATTCACTGTCATATCTCAAGTAATAAAAAAGTTATGGCCATTTTCATACTCGGAAATTAGCATCTTGTTCCCTATTGATTTTCTATGGACATAACAAAAAAGCTGTGATCGTGGACAGTCAAAAGCCCATAACCTTCTTAAAAATTAAGAGAACTGAATGAAATTTTCAGTTATCATAGATTGAAGCATTCTGAAACAAATATAAAATAATCCTACTTGGATGACCTGAAATTAAAGCATATAATTAGTTAGTTACCCAAGTGTAGCTAATTTCAAACTTCAATTACTAGATCTAAACATCTATCCATTTCTTAATAAATGATTAACATTTTTAAATAGCCTAAGTGTCCAAATAATATTCACAAATAATTCACAATAAAACATGATTTTAAATCTCATTTACATCAATTTATAGGCCAAATGGAAGGAATTTAGTGTTCAATTGCTGTAAATTAAAGTCTATTTTAAATCGGCTTTCTAGTGGGTTCCTGTGAACGCGCTGGTTTAGAACGTTCACATTGCGCTGGATTTGTGCCTCAAATGCCCAGAAAAACACTGCGGGATATAAAGAGCCCAAAATGAGCTACTCGCTATAGAAAACTTTATTGACAGGGTTCTTAAGAAGCCCCCTTTAATGTAAAAATAAGGTACATACCTTTAATTGTTTGCTTTATAAAACCCTGGGGCTGCGAGAGGTCGCGGGTTTAGAGAGTGATTTTTAAACTACTATAACTATTATACAAGGCCATAAAAACTAATACCTTTTGCGACGGGGTCTTTCAGCGATTTTTCGTTAATGATTTACTAGGCTGAATATTTTCGATTGCAACGGCCTAGTGAAAATCGCGTTTTAAACCCGCCCTCTCTAAACAGCGCCAAAATCGCGCACACGGGATGGGGCAGATTCTCAACCACGCTTCAGGTAGGTTTTGTAACATACCTAGTATAGAGTACTGTGTACAGTTTTGGTCACCCTATTATAGGAAAGATGTTGTCAGCTGGAAAGGGTGTGGGCAAGGTGGGATGAATGGCCTCTTTCTATGCTTTATGATCCCAAGGAAAAACATTCCATAAAATGAAGAAATTGGATGTTATTTGCATCACGTTCCAACAGGGACATTGTGGACAGAAGGGCCACTCCCTGTACTAGACTCTTCTATGCTTTAATCTATTCCATAACAAAGGCTATATTCTACAACAATATGCGATATTCTGTCCTATAATAACTATGATATATATATTCTTATGCATCAATATATACGTCATAAGGTCAGAAGTTTTAGGAATAGAATTAGGCCATTGGGTTTTAGGATGGACAGTGACTTTAAATTAGATCGCCAAATATGCGCGGTGGTTAAACATAGAAATTAGGTGCAGGAGTAGGCCATTCGGCCCTTCGAGCCTGCACCGCCATTCAATATGATCATGGCTGATAGAAACATAGAAATTAGATGCACGAGTAGGCCATACGGCCCTTCGAGCCTGCACCATTCGCCATTCAATATGATCATGGCTGATCATCCAACTCAGTATCCCGTACCTGCCTTCTCTCCATACCCCTGATCCCCTTAGCCACATCTAACTCCCTCTTAAATATAGCCAATGAACTGGCCTCAACTACCCTCTGCGGCAGAGAGTTCCAGAGATTCACCACTCTCTGTGTGAAAAAAGTTCTTCTCATCTCGGTTTTAAAGGATTTCCCCCTTATCCTTAAGCTGTGACCCCTTGTCCTGGACTTCCCCAACATCGGGAGCAATCTTCCTGCATCTAGCCTGTCCAACCCCTTAAGAATTTTGTAAGTTTCTATAAGATCCCCTCTCAATCTCCTAAATTCTAGAGAGTATAAACCAAGTCTATCCAGTCTTTCTTCATAAGACAGTCCTGACATCCCAGGAATCAGTCTGGTGAACCTTCCCTGCACTCCCTCTATGGCAATAATGTCCTTCCTCAGATTTGGGGACCAAAACTGCACGCAATACTCCAGGTGTGGTCTCACCAAGACCCTGTACAACTGCAGTAGAACCTCCCTGCTCCTAGACTCAAATCCTTTTGCAATGAAAGCCAACATACCATTCGCTTTCTTCACTGCCTGCTGCACCTGCATGCCTACCTTCAATGACTGGTGTACCATGACACCCAGGTGTCGCTGCATCTCCCCCTTTCCCAATCGGCCACCATTTAATGGTGTCTGCTCCGCCATTCAGTCACGTCTGATCTCACTCTCTCTCCGAACCCCATTCTCCTGCCTTCTCCCCATAACCCCTGACACCCTAATAATCACAAATCTATCTCTGCCGTAAAAATATCCACTGACCTGGCCTCCACAGCCCTCTGCGGCAATACATACCACAGATTCACCACACCTCTGACTAAAGAATTCAACTTCTTTCCCCGAAAATCCTTACTGAAGGTGGGATTTGTAAAGTTTCCAGCGGTTCAGATCAGTTTCAATTTATGTGTAGGAAGGAACTGCAGATGCTGGTTTAAACCAAAGATAGATAGGGACAAAATATGCTGGAGTAACTCAGATATAGTGCCTATATTTGCTCACCATACTCCAAATGAAAACAATTAAATCAGATTTAAGGCCTTCAATGAAAGCGGATCACGGCAAAAGCAATTCTGTTCCTAAGGACAAGTTATTAATACATTTTAGGTATGTACTTTAGTAGTAAACTCAACTACCTGTGCATGTACTTTTAATTTCTACTAGACCAAATGCAGACCCGTTGGGTGTTTACCCAACGCATGTTTGCAGGGGGGGGGGGGGGGGTTGCAGCGGCTTCATGCGCACACTAACCACCCCCCACACACACAGGGGGGGAGGGGGGGGAGGAGACAGGAAGAATTTCTAGAATTTAGAACTCTCTAGAATTTAGAAGATTGACGGGGGATCTTATAGAAACTTACAAAATTCTTAAGGGGTTGGACAGGCTAGATGCAGGAAGATTGCATCTCTTAATGTTTAAGAAAGTTATGGGCTTTTGAGTGTCCTCGATCACAGCTTTTGTGTTAAGTCAATTGAAAAGCAATAGGGAACAAGATGCTAATTTCCGAGTACGAAAATGGCCATAACTTTTTTAATACTGAAGATATGAAAGTGAATTAGGTGTCAAATTAAACTTCTTTTTATGCTTGGTGTTTAAGAAGGAACTGCAGATGCTGGAAAATCGAAGGTACACAACAATGCTGGAAAAACTCAGCGGTTGCAGCAGCATCTATGGAGCGAAGGAAATAGGCAACGTTGCGAATGGTATGTTAGCTTTCATGGCAAAAGGATTTGAGTCTAGGAGCAGGGAGGTTCGACTGCAGTTGTACAGGGTCTTGGTGAGACCACACCTGGAGTATTGCGTACAGTTTTGGTCTCCTAATCTGGGGAAGGACATTCTTGCCATAGAGGGAGTACAGAGAAGGTTCACCAGACTGATTCCTGGGATGTCAGGACTGTCTTATGAAGAAAGACTGGATAGACTCGGTTTATACTCTCTAGAATTTAGGAAATTGAGGGGGGATCTTATAGAAACTTACAAAATTCTTAAGGGGTTGGACAGGCTAGATGCAGGAAGATTGTTCCCGATGTTGGGGAAGTCCAGGACAAGGGGTCACAGTTTAAGGATAAGGGGGAAATCCTTTAAAACCGAGATGAGAAGAACTTTTTTCACACAGAGAGTGGTGAATCTGTGGAACTCTCTGCCACAGAGGGTAGTTGAGGCCACACAGTTCATTGGCTATATTTAAGAGGGAGTTAGATGTGGCCCTTGTGGCTAAGGGATCAGGGGTATGGAGAGAAGGCAGGTACGGGATACTGAGTTGGATGATCAGCCATGATCATATTGAATGGCGAATGGTGCAGGCTCGAAGGGCCGAATGGCCTCTACTCCTGCACCTATTGTCTATGTTTCTATGTGATTTACCTCAGTTTTTCCCCAGATTTACCGGGTTTATTTCGCTCCCAAGTCAAGTTTATTTGTCACATACACATACGAGATGAGCAGTGAAATGAAAAGTGGCAAATGCTCGTGGACTTTGTGCAAACAAACAAACTACAAACAGGATAGAACAGAATCACATATTGTTTACATATTAAATATTGTGGGCGGAAGGAAAAAGGGAAAATAACAGGAATTTAAAATAAAAGCTGTAGATTGGTTGAGTAAAGTTAGTCCTGTGGGTTTATAACATTATTGACCTCAGCGCTCTCTCCCTCTCTCTCTGTCTCCTCAATCTCCCTGCTTTTTGCTCTCCGCTTCTCCAATCTCCCTCTGCCTCTCTGTATCCATCTCTAACCTCTCCCTCTCTCTCCCTCCCTCTCTCCCCTCCTCTCCAAACTCCGTGTTCCTCTTTCCCCCTCTTCTCAATCTCTTCTCTCCTTTCCCCTCTCTCTCCCCGTTCTTCTCTCTCCCCCCCTCTCTCTCTTCCCCATGTCTCTCTCCCCCTTCTCTCTCTCACCCTCTCTTACTCCCCCCTCTCTCGCTTCCCGGCTGTCAGCGTGCTCTCTCTCTCTCTCTTGCTCTCCTCTCTCAGCGGATTGATTGATTGATTTATTGATTGATGTATTGATTGATTGATTGATGTATTGATTGATTGATTGCCCCAGACATGTAGGTGATGTATTTGGTGATCTCTCTCTCTCCTCTCTGTGATTGAGCGGATTGATTGATTGACTGATTGATTGATTGATTGATCGGTTTATTGATTGATTGATTGCCCCAGCCGTGTAGGTGATGTATTTGGTGATGTCTCTCTCTCTCTCTCTCTCTGATTGAGCGGGTTGATTGATTGATTGATTGACTGATTGATTGCCCCACCCCAGCCGTGTAGGTGATGTATTTGGTGATGTATTTATTTATTGATGATTTACAGAGACAGGGAGATGTTTACCAGGTGTTTGATGTCACGACGCTGCTCCAGGCGGTGAGTTGATCATTGAGACCAGTTTTTGCCCCCACACGTGTAGTTTATGTGGAGATTGGGCCTCAACTCCCTCTCCTCTCTCCCCCACATTTATTTACCGGTTTATTCCGCACCCGCTGCTGGTTTATTTATTGATTTATTGATTTACCAGGTTATTGACCCGAGTGAATAAGAGGGGGGGGGGTTTAGACGGAGTTTGAGCCCAGTTGTCCCCACACACGTGTAGTTTATGCGCTGATTTTCCTCAGTTCCCGCTCCCGCTCCCGCGCTGATTTATAACATTATTTACCTCAGCAGCGACGACGCGACTGCCCGCTCACGGCCGCCATCTTGATCCGGTCGATGCGGAGGCGGGGCCGTTGGGCGGCCATCTTGGTGAGGGCAGCGCCGCTGATTGGTCGGGAGCGCGTGGCCATCTTGGTGAGGTCGGCAATCTGTGGCCATCTTGGTGAGGTCGGCGCCGCTGATTGGGCGGCAGCCCGTGGCCATCTTGGTGAGGTCGGCAATCTGTGGCCATCTTGGTGAGGGCAAGTGAGGTCGGCGCCGCTGATTGGTCGGAAGCCCGTGGCCATCTTGGTGAGGTCGGCAATCTGTGGCCATCTTGGTGAGGTCGGCGCCGCTGATTGGTCGGGAGCCTGTGGCCATCTTGATGAGGGCAGGTGAGGTCGGCAGTTTGTGGCCATCTTGGTGAGGTCGGCGCCGCTGATTGGTCGGGAACCTGTGGCCATCTTGATGAGGTCGGCAATCTGTGGCCATCTTGGTGAGGTCGGCGCTGCTGATTGGGCGGCAGCCTGTGGCCATCTTGGTGAGGTCGTCAACCTGTGGCCATCTTGGTGAGGTCGGCAACCTGTGGCCATCTTGGTGAGGTCGGCAACCTTTGGCCATCTTGGTGAGGTCGGCAGTCTGTGGCCATCTTGGTGAGGTCGGCAGTCTGTGGCCATCTTGGTGAGGTCGGCAGTCTGTGGCCATCTTGGTGAGGTCGGCAGTCTGTGGCCATCTTGGTGAGGTCGGCAGTCTGTGGCCATCTTGGTGAGGTCGGTAGTCTGTGGCCATCTTAGTGAGGTCGGCAACCTGTAGCCATCTTGGTGAGGTCGGTAGTCTGTGGCCATCTTAGTGAGGTCGGCAACCTGTAGCCATCTTGGTGAGGTCGGCAGTCTGTGGCCATCTTGGTGAGGTCGGCAGTCTGTGGCCATCTTGGTGAGGTCGGCAGTCTGTGGCCATCTTGGTGAGGTCGGCAGTCTGTGGCCATCTTGGTGAGGTCGGCAGCCTGTGGCCATCTTGGTGAGGTCGTCAACCTGTGGCCATCTTGGTGAGGGCAGGTGAAACTGTCCAGCCGAGGTGATTACACCAATAGAAACATAGACAACAATGGGGGATTGGGTGAGGGGTGGAATGGGGGATTGGGTGGAATGGGGGATTGGGTGAGGGGTGGAATGGGGGATTGGGTGAGGGGTGGAATGGGGGATTGGGTGAGGGGTGGAATGGGGATTGGGTGAGGGGTGGAATGGGGGAGTGGGTGGAATGGGGGAGTGGGTGAGGGGTGGAATGGGGGATTGGGTGAGGGGTGGAATGGGGG
>JAWMAR010003658.1:0-72746 GCA_036785375.1 Leucoraja ocellata
AGGGGGGACAGAGAGGGAGGGGGCAGAGTGGGAGGGGGCACAGAGAGGGAGGGGGCAGAGAGCAAGGGGGCAGAGAGGGAGGAGGACAGTGAGGGAGGGGGAAGAGAGGGAGGGGAAAGAGAGGGAGGGGAAGAGAGGGAGGGGGCACAGAGAGGGAGGGGGTCACCAAGATCCTGTACAACTGCAGTAGAACCTCCCTGCTCCTATACTCAAATTCTTTTGCTATGAAAGCTAACATACCATTCGCTTTCTTCACTGCAAACGAGAGCTGCTCGTTTAAATTCGAAGTCTACTGATGTGTTTTAAACATTTTCAGTAATGTCGAGAAATAAAGCATGAAATGTACAGATAAGGTGCTCTTGTATGTAGGCAGACACTAGCCACCCCCTGCCCCCAAACACACGCACACACTATCCACTCCCTTGATATGATATTAATATTATTCATTCACTCCTTTTACCCCATCCCCCGCCCTATCCTCTCACGCATAGCTCCCAACTCCCAGTGTGGTAGATGCCCTCCAAGGTTGGTAGCGGTGGCCGAATAATCTTCTACGCTCTGTGGACGACGCGCTGAGGAGCTCTCCTCTCTGCCTCCGTGCAGCTGAGATACCACACAGAGATGCCGTACGTTAATATGCTCTCTGTGGTGCAGCGGTAGAAGGTTGTCAGCAACTGTTGGGGCAGACCAGTATTTTTTAATGTCCTCAGGGAGAACAGTCGTTGCTGTGCCTTCTTGACCAGCGCAGCGGTGTTGGTGGACCAGGTGGTGGTGGATTCATTGTGTGGCAACTCGCCGTGTGCTGACAGTCAGTAGTGCTGCATGGCAGGAGTAACATTCTGTTGTGTGTTTAAGAAGGAACTGCAGATGCTGGAAAATACAGGTAGACAAAAGTGCTGGAGAAACTCAGCGGGTGCAGCAGCATCTACGGTGTGAAGGAAATCGGGCCGAAACCGTTCTTCAACAAACCATTCTGTGGTGTGTTGTAACTGTTACTGAATAAATATTGTTATACCAGATCAATGAGTATGTGTGATTTACTCAACATTGTGTCAGACCTGGTCAACCCACTACGCACTTTTTTAATTTTATTTCCAGTGTTTTATTTCACCCGTTTTGTCCATTTTCTCGTGTTGCTAAGGCCAACTCATTCCATCAACCTGATCCTCTGATTTTCGACTCAGAACAAGAGGTCACACAGTTTAATGATAAGGGAGATATGTTTTAGGACCGAGATGAGAAAAATATCTTTTCACACAGAGAGTGGTGAATCTGTGAATTTCTCTGCCACAGAAGGTAGTTGAGGACACACAGTTAATTGACTATATTTAAGAGGGGTTAAAATAATGATAATTTTACAATGAATTTACACGGAATAATATTTTATCGGGTCGGATAAATATGATGTTCGCGGCAGGGGCTGTATTAGAGAACATTAGAGGTCTCCCACGTTTAAAAATAAAATCAAACTCGTGGTAAGCACGGAGAATGAACGTAGCGGGTGCGCCGGAGCTCGGGGTCGAACCTGAGCGCTAACGGCAGGTACTCGGGAAGACTCTCCAACGGAAGGTAAGCACGGGAAGACTCGTGAAGATTTTTCAACGTGATGAAATATGTCCACGAGAGCTCCGAGTAACGACGAGTGGCCATTACCGTAAATCTCCGAGTTCGAATCAGGGCAAACTCGGCAGAAATTTAGGAATGAACTCATACCGTGGGACAGGGCTTGTTGTAACTCGCATGCGGCATTCAACATTGAAGTCATTGCTCCCAACTTTACAGTAATGTCTAGTTTGTGGCTATGACCAGCGTGGCTGAACAACGGGCGCTCCTACGAGGAATGCAAGTGCAAGAAGCTGAACGCCAACTGAAGCTTGATAATTACCCGTCTTTCTGTGCTGAGGTTCTTCTGTGGAGATTTGAAGACGGAACACACCTTATTATGTACAAGTTGAGAGGAGAGATATTTTCCTTTCTGAAACAAACGTCCCGACCAACAGGGTTTTAAATTAAGTTGTGTGCATGCATGATTACGATTTAGCCCGTGACCATCAGCTCGCTCAGTATCCAACCCAGCCTAAATCTGCCGACTTGTTCACTAAAGCAAAATGTAGAAATCTTCAGGATATTTTGGATGTTGCACTGAGATAGGTCAGACATACAAGAGAATATTGCTGGCATCGATGGAATGGGAGAGACAATGCTGCTGAGCTTTATTTATTATAGTTTCTACATTCGATTCCTCCCTTAACACATTTAGACATAATTCTCGGCAGATATGTTATCCCGCTCTTCAGTTCCTCTCTGAATTTAGACTGAGTTACCGCGTAAATACACGTGTTTGTGCAGCAACTCAAAAGCAGGAGCATAGAACTGGTTTGGTCCGCGATAAACCCCGGGTCACTGAAACCGGTAGATAAAACCGCTTTGTTATCTGTGACCAGAGGAATACTATAAAATACGTCATCCACAGTATAATGAAGTTGCCGGAAATTGCAAAGAGCAAGATGATTGACTTCCTTCTGCTTTCCAGCTCGGCATCATTCTGATTCGCACAATTCTTGCTGCCTCTCAGATTCCTACGGACTTGACTGGCCCTTAAAATGTGCCCGACTGTTAGAGCGTTGAGCAGTAATATCAGGAACATTGGGAGCAGAGGGTTGAAACATCGGTGAATCCAGTTGAATAATATCCATGTGGGTTCAATGTAGAATTCTTGTTTTCCATTACACATCCAGTCTACATTGTGTACTGATATATAAGGTTTGAATGCAAAGTACCAGGGGATGTTTTTGCAGCAGAACAGCGGACACACAGTTGCTATAACCCTGGCTGCAGTTTTCTCGGTGCAAAATCTGGATCTCAGCTTGTGGCAACAAATCATCAAATATCGATCAAATGTGAACGAGAGGGTTAACCACACGGAGATGTCTGTGACTGCGTGGTAAGGACCCGGCGGAAGGAGCACACTTGAGTAATGAAGAGAAAAGTTGTGGGGAAATATAGATCATTGATACGATGAAGTAAAACGTCAATGACAGCAACCAACAGATCCGCCGCAGCCATGGCCACAAGATAGCGTGATACACATTTGGAGAGACCGCACTTTCCCCGGGACAGGATCACAATGGATATCACATTAGCTGTGTTAGGGAAGATTCAAACATCGACACAGTGCATGAGCAGTGTAGGTTACAGGGTCCCCCGTATAACAAGCGATTTCACATTAAGATTAGAGTTGAGCATAGACATTCATGACAGGGCGAGCTGCCCACCGCACAAAATGTTTAAAGGTTCAAGCTCAAGTGAGTTTATTGTCATGTGTCACTGATAGGAGAATGCAATTATTGCCTTGCTTCAGCACAACAGAACATAGTAGGCGTTTACTACAAAACAGATCAGTGTGTCCATATACCATTATATAAATGTATACACCCATGCATAAATAAACTGACCAAAAGCAAATTACAGATGATGGGTTATTAATAATCAGAATGTTGTCCGAGCCAGGTTTAATAGCCTGATGGCTGTGGGGAAGTAGCTATCCTGAACCTGGTTGTTGCAGTCTTCAGGCTCCTGTACCTTTTACCTGAAGGTAGCAGGGAGATGAGTGTGTGGCCAGGATGGTGTGGGTCTTTGATAAACTGCCAGCCTTTTTGAGGCAGCGACTTGAGGTTGGGCGACGAGAACGAAAAGCATTTCCCCTGTTAGGACTGTCGCCAATGTTGACGGGCGAATGAATCGCAATAGATGCGTGAATGAAAATAATGATAGTTTTACAATGAATGTACACGGAATAATATTTTATCAGGTCGGATAAACATGATGTTCGCGGCAGGGGCTGTATTAGAGAAGAAATATGTGATCTGAAAATGAAACGAGACGCCACGGCGTTTTATTGGTGGATATAGTGAAATCAAATACCATCGGACAACTTATAATGGATGTCTGAAAATGTAGCCGTGATTGTCTACGTCTTTAACTCATTTACGCTTCGTTTCATTAACATGACATGCTTACAGTAAACGACACAGTTATTTGCATCGAATTATATCGATACAGTTAATTGCGGTTATGTTCATCATTTTCTATTTGATTGAAACGTCCCGCAGTGAATCAATAAAATCGATTATTTTCACTTTATCATTTCTATTCATCAGTCAGTCACCGCTCTTGGACCGATCACTCTCGGTAACATCTCGCCAGTGACAAATTGTATAAGTGCCTCATTTTCCCTATTGCTGTTTACACACACATGGTTAGGATACCGGAACCACCACACACGTACCTGAGATTCTGACCAGAGTCGCACAATGACGGGATCTTCCTTCAGCCGTTTGCTCGGTGCAATGGATTCCCTGCGGCAGCGATGTCGCTTCTGTCACAGATTCTACAGACGGCAACTGCTTCTCACGCGCAAGGACAGAACAATGCGTCGAGAATGAAACATTGGACATTGAACGTTGAGTAGACTATGTTTGTTTCTGCTAAGAGTGGATATCCACCCACGGCAGGCATTGCAATGTTGATGAATAATATCCTTCACCTGGGTGTGAAGCAGTGGAGACATTATGGCCAACGGTACCGCAGCCGGGGTCATGTTTGATCAAAAACCAGAGTGTATCTATTGCAACCGAACGGCTCACGATATATGTGTGCACATAGGCGACGAGGAAGCGCGGTTTAATACACCTATACATGACGAGACGTCACCTGGTGTCACCGGATAGGAACAGTGTCTAGCCGTTGAATGGATACTATAATGTAAACACAAAATATTTTATTGACTGCAGGAAGTTTCATTCAAACAGAACATTAATGAAATACATTAAATCAGTTCAACCAACTGCAGCATTTGCTATTGAAAATGTACTATTCAGTTGACCGAAACGAGATATTGCTGAGTTCAGCCCTTCACAAACACGGCTGTAGTCGTCTTTCAATGGATTGGTGGACAGGAACATCTAAACGCCACATATCTGCCAAGAATGGAGTAGGAAAAAATGCTTTTATTGACGATTCATAACATAGATCCAATTACTTACCAAGAATTCCAAGCACTGCTATAATCGGTAATAAATCATTTCTGCCTGGATTATAGGAGGATGCACATAAACGGATAATCGGTGAATATAATTCTCATCCTGGAGAGACGTGACGAGAGAAGCTCAGAGTTCGATGCTGGAATGCAACTGACAGCGCGTTGCAGAGAAAGGCTTCATATCTACTCGAGATCGTCTTCCCCTGGGATCACGAGACACAAACACGAACATTAACATCACTTCGTGGTATCTGAACATCGTATCAACAATATTCACAGCCATGATTCCGCCACACGACCTATAACCACTAATGATGTTTTTATCTAAGTGGAAATAACTGAATTTAAGATTATATATTTACATAATTTCACTCTATTCTGATTTAAATGTCGGAATTTGAATGCTATACAGTAACACGTTCAACAAGTGCGGCATCGCTTCTCTTATTCTGTAAAACGGTGCTTCTCTGCCAAGCTCAAACTAAATCCAACAAGCAGAATCAATATGGCGCCCAGTCTCTCCAGCCTCCCAGACAACTTGACCAGTTGCATTTACTTACAGTCGCAACAGGTCGACAGGGAACGCCGCCACTTCCTTGACCACTAAACATCTTTCGAACACTTAGATAACAAGGATTCCTGCTTGTTGATCGGATATTGCTCCGCCTTCAATGCCATTATCACATCTTATCGTTAATATCCTGATCCTAGAATTATAGAGTACTAGAAAATAGGTGCAGGAGTATGCCATTCGGCCCTCCGAGCCTGCACCGCCATTCAATATGATCATGGGTGATCATCAAACTCAGTATCCTATACCTGTCTTCTCTCCATATCCCCTGATCCCTTTAGCCACAAGGGTCACATCTAACACCCGCTTAAATATAGCCAATGAACTGGCCTCAACTACATTCTGTGGCAGAGAATTCATGAGGTTCACCACTCTCTGTGTGAAAAATGTTTTTCTCATCTTAGTCCTAAAAGATTACCTCTTCATCCTTAAACTGTGACCCCTTGTTCTGAACTTCCACAACATCGGGAACAATCTTCCTGCATCTAGCCTGTCCAAGCCCATTAGAATGTTATAAGTTTCTATAAGATCCCCGCTCAATCTTCTAAATTCTAGCCAGTACAAGCCGAGGGGTAGAATTGAGCATAGAAGTTGGGACGTCATGTTAAAATTGAACAGCGCATTGTTGAGGCCAATTCTGGAAAATGGTGTACAGTTTTGGTCGCAAATTTTAGGAAAGATGTCAACAAAATAGTGAGAGTACTAGTGAGAGTACTAGAGGAGATTTACTAGAATGTTGCCTGGGTTTCAGCACCCACGTTACAGAGGAAGGCTGAACAAGATACGTCTTTATTCTTTGGAGCGCACAATGTTAAGGGGGACTTGATAGAGGTCTTTAAAATTATGAGAGGGATAGACTAAGTTGAGGTGGCTAAGGTTTTTCTATTGAGAGTAGGGAAGATCTAAACAAGAGTACATGATTTGAGAATAAGGGCAACATGAGGGCGAACTTCTTTACTCAGAGAATGATAGATGTGTGAAATGAGCTTCCAGTGGAAGTGGTGGACGCAGGTTCGATTTGATCATTTAAAAATAAATTGGATAGGTATATGGACGGGAAAGGAATGGGTATGGTCTGGGTGCAGGTAGATGGGACTAGGTGAGAGGAAGTGTTCGGCACGGACTAGATGGGCCGAAATGGCCTGTTTCCGTGCTGCAAATGTTATATGGTTGTATGGTTATAGGAAACACGTTGTCCACAGCAAGGGGCACACTAGAGGAGCAATAACAATATATATATGCGATGCTACTGTTTGGGGTGAAACGATGCAAGTGATCAGCGGTGATTTATTATTAGAAGTTTGCTCCAACAAATCAGGAAATTGCGATCGTAACCTTTACCAAAGACCATATTTGATAAAAAAACAACAATCAGAAATATATGTGTAGCAGAGAGAAAATGAAAGATATGTTGCATCATCCAACTTTGTTAGTGCCGGCAAAACGCCGCGCCTTTCATGGATCATATGTTTACTCTCTTCATACGCGCATCAGTTGGTGGAAAATCGGTCGGAAGAGGGTGATGTCGGGAATGGCAGAGCAGATTATATTATCCCGTCTTTACTGAGAGGAACTTCACGTTTTGATACCGTATACATTGGAATCCTTCTCATCCATCTGAGCTGACAGATGGTGTGCTATCTGATCCAGAATACCAGACTGATTCCTGGGATGTCAGGACTTTCATATGAAGAAAGACTGGATAGACTCGGCTTGTACTCGCTAGAATTGACAAGATTGAGGGAGAATCTTATAGAAACTTACAAAATTCTTATGGGGTTGGACAGGCTAGATGCAGGAAGATTGTTCCCAATGATGGGGACGTCCAGAACAAGGGGTCACAGTTTAAGGATAAGGGGGAAGTCTTTTAGTAGCAATGTTACAAAATTTTGAGATTTAAAAAATCAAGTCTGTAATTTATCCCATCAGATAAAGCATAAAAAGAAGTTTAATTTGACACCTAATTCACTTTCATATCTCAAGTATTTAAAAAGTTATGACAATTTTCATACTCGGAAATTAGCATCTTGTTCCCTATTGATTTTCTATGGACATAACAAAAAAGCTTGTGATCATGGACAGTCAAAAGCCCATAACCTTCTTAAAAATTAAGAGAACTGAATGAAATTTTCAGTTATCGTAGATTGAACCATTCTGAAACAAATATAAAATAATCTTACTTGGATGACCTGAAATTAAAACATATAATTAGTTAGTTACCCAAGTGTAGCTAATTTCGAACTTCAATTACTATATCTAAACATCTATCCATTTCTTAATAAATGATTAACATTTTTAAATAGCCCAAACGTCCAAATAATATTCATAAATAATTCACAATAAGACATGATTTTTAAATCTCATTTACATTAATTTCTAGCCAAATGGAAGGAATTTAGTGTTCAATTGCTGTAAATTAAAGTCAATTTAAATCAGCTTTCTAGTGGGTTCCTGTGAACGCGCTGGTTTAGAACGTTCACATTGCGGTAGATTTGTGCCCCACATGCCCAGAAAAATACTGCGGGATATAAAGAGCCCAAAATGAGCTACTCGCAATAGTAAACTTTGTATAAAGGGTTCTTAAGAAGCCCTTTTTAATGTAAAAATAAGCAACATACCTTCTGTATACAGCTCCATGCGGCCCTGTGGTTGCGTGAGGTCGCGGGTTTAGAGAGTGATTTTTAAACTATTATAACTATTATACAAGGCCATAAAAACTAATAATACCTTTTGCGACGGGGTCGTTCAGCGATTTTTCGTTAATGATTTACTAGGCTGAACATCTTCGATTGGAACAGCCTAGTGAAAATGGCGTTTTAAACCCGCCCCTCCAAACAGCGCCAAAATCGCGCACACGGGCTGGGACAGATTTTTAGCGACGCTTCAGGTAGGCTTTGCAACATACCTACTTTTAGGGACTGAGATGAGAAAAAAAAATTCACACAGAGAGTGGTGAATCTCTGGAATTCTCTGCCACAGAAGGTAGTTGAGGCCAGTTCATTGGCTATATTTAAGGGGGAGTTAGATGTAGGTGACTCTTGTGGCTAAACGGATCAGGGGTATGCAGACAAGGCAGGTACCGGATACCGAGTTGGATGATCAGCCATGATCATGTTGAATGGCGGTGCAGGTTCGAAGGGCTGAATGGCCTCTACTCCTGCACCTATTTTCGATGTGTCTGTCTACCCACATTCCTCCCTCGGTGTTGGACAGAGGTGTCCACTGACACTGATGGGCCAGAGAGTTTGTTTAGACTCGAAGCCGCAACCATGCGTTGTTCCCAGATGTTCCTGTCCCATCAAACATCTCAAATACCTGCTGATTGGTAGATAGAAACATAGAAAATAGGTGCAGGAGTAGGCCATTCTGCCCTTCGAGCCTGCACCGCCATTCAATATGATCATCCAACTCAGTATCCTGTCTCTCTCTCCAAACCCCCTGATCCCTTTAGCCACAAGGGTCACATCTAACTCCTTCTTAAATATAGCCAATGAACTGGCCTCGACTACCTTCTGTGGCAGAGAATTCCACAGATTCACCACTCTCTGTGTGAAAAATGTTTTTCAAATCTCGGTCCTACAAGATTTCTCCCATATCCTTAAACTGTGACCCTTGTTCTGGACTTCCCCAACATCGGGAACAATCTTCCTGCACCTAGCCTGTCCAACACATTAAGAATTTTGTAAGTTTCTATAAGATTCCCCTCGATCTTCTAAATTCTAGCGAGTACAAACCGAGTCTATCCAGTCTTTCTTCATATGAAAGTCCTGATTTCCCAGGAATCAGTCTGGTGAACCTTCTCTGTACTCCCTCTATGGCAATAATGTCTTTCCTCAGATTAGGGTATTATTCATCAACATTACAATGCCTGCCATGGGTGGACATCCACTATTAGCAGAACAAACATGGTCTACTCAACGGGGAAGCACAATGTTTCATTCTCTACACATTGTTCTGTCCTTGCGCGTGAGAAGCAGTTGCCTTCTGTAGCATCTGTGACAGCAACAACATCGCTGACGCAGGGAATCCATTGCAGCGAGCAAACGGCTGGAGGAGGTCTTGTCTCTGTGCGACTCTGGTCAGAATCTCAGGTACGTGTGTGGCGGTTCCGGTATCCTGAAAATGTGTGTGTGAACAGCAATAGGGAAAATGAGACATTTCTACAATTTACAACAGGCGGGATGTTACCAAGAGTGATAGGACAAGAGCGGTGACTGACTGATGAATTGAAATGATGAAGTGAAAATTGATGTTATTGATTTACTGCGGGACGTTTCAGTCAAATAGAAAATGATGAACATAACTGCAATTAACTGTATCGATGTAATTCGATGCAAATAACTGTATCGTTTACTGTAAGCATGTCATGTTAATGAAACAAAGCGTAAATGAGTTAAAGGCGTAGAAAATCACGGCTACATTTTAGACATCCATTATAAGTTGTCTGACGGTATTTGATTTCACTATCTCCACAAATAAAACGCCGTGGCGACTCGTTTCATATTCAGATCACAATTTTGTTTTCTAATACAGCCCCTGCCGCGAACATCATGTTTATCCGACCTGATAAAATATTATTCCGTGTAAATTCATTGTAAAATTATCATTATTTAACCCCCTCTTCAATATAGCCAATGAACTGTGGCCTCAACTACCTTCTGCGGCAGAGAAATCCACAGATCACCACTCTCTGTGTGAAACATATTTTAATCATCTCGGTCCTAAAACATTTCCCGCTTATCTTTAAACTGTGACCCCTTGTGCTGGACTTCACCAACATCGGGAGCAATCTTCCTGCATGTGCCACACCCACAACCGCACCTGGAGTATTGTGAGCAGTTTTGGTCCCCTAATTTGAGGAAGGACATTCTTGAAATTGAGGGAGTACAGCCTATGTTTACAAGATTAATTCGCGGGATGGCGGGACTGTCATGTGCTGAGGAAATGGAGCAGATGGGCTTGTACACTCTGCAGTTCAGAAAGATGAGAGGGTATCTCATTGAAACATATAACATTGTGAAGGGCTTGGACACACTAAAGGCAGGAAACATGTTCCCGATGTTGGGGAGTCCAGAACCGGGGGCCACAGTTTAATAATAAGGATTAAGCCATTTAGAACGGAGACGAGGAAACACTTTTTCACACAGAGAGTGGTGAGTCTGTGGAATTCTCTGCCTCAGAGGGCGGTGGAGGCCGGTTCTCCGGATGCGTTCAAGAGAGAGCTAGATAGGGCTCTTAAAGATTGCGGAGTCAGGGGATATGGGGAGAAGGCAGGAACTGATTGGGGATGATCAGCCATGATCACATTGAATGGCGGTGCTGGCTCGAAGGGCGAATGGCAACTCCTGCACATATTGTCTAACCAGCGCCCTGACGCCATCCCCAAAACCGAGGGGGCCGCCGGTGATTGGCGCTGAGTCACCTGGGTGGGGGGGTGACGTGCATCGTGGAGGAAGGTGACAGAGTGCTGGAGTCACTCAGCGGGTCGGGCAGCGTCTGTGGGGAACGTGGACAGGTGCAGTTCGGCCTCCCGTCGACAGGTGGGGCATTATACTCGGAGGACCCGGGACGCTGCACCACCGCCTCCCGCCGAGAGGGGGCGCTACAGATGGTCGACCAGAGATGCTGCATAACCGCCGCTCGCCGACAGGGGCGGTACACTCGGAGGGCCAGAGACCTAAAATACCCCCCACCCACACGGCTCGAGGCGCCGGTCGCAGGATCGTCCTTGGAGAGGGGAGGAGGGGGTGGAAGGGGAAAGGACGTGGAGCCGAGCGGCGGCGGCGGCGGCTGTTCCCACATGAGCTCCCGTCGATCATCGCGGCGACTTGGACCTGTCCCCTCATGCGTCACAAAGGACCAGGTACCGCCCCTCCATGCGGCACAATGGACCAGGTCACGCCCCTTCTTGCGTCACAAAAGACCAGGTCACGCGCCCTCTTCGCGTCACAAAGGACCAGGTCCCGCCCCCACCTTGCGTCACAAAGCACCAGGTCCCGCCCCTCACCCCCACGCCATTGACGGACAGCAGTACGTCACGCCTGCCTCCCGGCCCCCGTCGTCACAAAGGACCAGGTCGCGCCCCCTCCCTCAATAACGGGCAGCGTTACGTCACGCCTCCCCCAGCCCCGACGTCACAAAGGACCAGGTCCCGCCCCTCCATGCGTCCGACCAATCCGAGCCGCGTCCTATAAGTCGAGCCGCAGCCCCGTCCCTCTGACTGACAGCGCCCTCCACCAATCGGAACAGCCCATCCCGCCCTAGCACCGGTTGTCACGGCGAGCGCGGCTCCTAAAACCACGTGGTGGGGGGAGGGGAAACAATGACAGCAGCTGCAGAGGCTGCAAACCTGAGATAAAACCTCAAGGGGAGTCCAGACTACAAAATGCTGCAGTAACTCAGCGGGACGGGCAGCATCTCTGGAGAGAAGGAATGGGCGACGTTTCCAGGTCGAGACCCTTCCTCAGACTGAGAGTCGCAGGAGAGATGTAGACGGTGATGTGGAGTGAAAAGCGTTTAAATAGAAGCATAGACAATGGGTGCAGGAGTTGCCATTCGGCCCTTCGATCCAGCACCGCCATTCAATGTGATCATGGCTGGTCATCCACAATCAGTACCCAGTTCCTGCCTTCTCCCCATATGCCCTGACTCCGCTATCTTTAAGAGCCCTATCTTGGTCGAGTGGTGGCGCCATCGAGTGTGGCAGCCTCGTCAGCAGCTATCTGTCCTTTCATCCTTTTTGTTATTTTTAGTCTGTCTAAAAGTTTGTTTGTCGAAGTCTTTTAGGCTTTTCTATGTGGGGTTGGGGGGGACCATCTTCTCACTCACTACCTGGTCGAGGATGCATCTTTTCTCCGAGCCGCATCCCCCCCCCCCTCCCCTCCCCCCCCCCTCCCCCCCCCCCCCCCCCCCCCTCCCTCGTGGCCTACCATCTGGATTGGTGCGGGCTTTCCTGCCGGAGACTGGCCAGAGCTTCAGTGGCGGCACAGTTACTGAATTCCATCGCGGAGCGGGCGATGCCTTACCGGGATCGCCGTGTTGGAGCTCCGTAGTGTTGGGCCTGCCGCCTTTAACACCGTGGAGCTGTGGTCTGCGGAGATTCCAGCCGCGGACGGCGCTGACTTGAACATTGCGGAAGCCTGGGATCTTTCGCCGAGGATCGCCAGTGTTGGAGCTCCGCCCAGCTCGACCTGTGGACTTCGGAAGCCACTGTCTCCGGGGGGGGAGAGGCCGATTCAGAAACTCCAAGCCGCTGTGAGTGTTCTTTCGTTCCGACGCCGGAGCTCCGATCAGCCAATCATCCCAGCGAGAGGGCCTGAAACATCGGGCCGCCGTGCGGCGACTGCAGAGGCCTCAATAGGTCCCGACCACGGGTGAACAAGAAGAAGATGACTGAACTGTGTTGCCTTCTCTCACAGTGGGAAACGTTGATTCCGCTGTGGGGGATGTTTTATGTTAAACTCTATAGTGTTGTGTTTATCTTATTTGTGTGCTGCATGGTAACTCAAATTTCACTGCACCAATTGTTGTATGTGACAATAAATGTAACTTGTAACTTGTAACAAAGCTTTGTCTTGAAAGTATTCAGAGAACCGGCCTCCTCCACCCACTGATGGCAGGAGAATTCCACAGACTCACCACTCTCTGGGTGAAAGAGTGTTTCCTCATCTCCGTTGTAAGTGGCTTGCCCCTTATTCTTAAACTGTGGACCCTGGTTCTGGACTCCCCCAACATCGGGAACATGTTTCCTGCCTGTAGCGTGTCCAAACCCTTAATAATCTTATATGAGTGCACCCACTGCACAAACATCTAGATCTCCTGCCATCAGGAAAGAGATACCGCAGCATCAAAGCCCGGACAACCAGACTGCAAAACAGCTTGTTCCACAGGCTCTGAGACTGAGGAACAGTCACTCCACCAGATTCTGCTGCTTTTACACTGACATTTTAATAACTGGCACTGAGTAATAACTCTGACACTGGCTCAGGCCACTTAAATCAGCTGCCCTGGACATTTTATGACTGTTTTTACTTGTATTTTAATGTTGCTATTTTTACCTTCACTCTTTCAAACTATTCGTACTGTTTTATCAGAAACTGGATTGGCTTTTTTAATTGTTTTTATTTTATGCGTGAAATGTTTAAGTTTTATGTGCGATGCTCCGGTATTCCCTGGGGAACGTCTTCTCATTTTGCACTGTACAACTGTTGCTTTGCAAGATGGCAATAAAGGATAAATGACAGGAAAAGGAATAAATATCCTCTCTCATCGTTCTAAACTCCAGAGTGTACAAGCCCAGCCGCTCCGTTCTCTCAGCATATGAAAGCCCCGCCATCCCTGGGATTAACCTTGTAAACCGACGTTGCACTCCCTCAATAGCAAGATCCCTTCTCATCCTTCTAAATTCCAGTGAATACAAGTCCAGTCGACCCATTCTTTCATCAAACGTCAGTCCCGCCAACCTGATGAACCTATGCTGCACTTGCTCAATGGCAAGAATGTACTTCCTCAAATAAGATCTATGGACTTGTCGACCCATTCTTTCATCGCAACTCGAATACTGGCGATAATTCAGGAAAACATACAGAGAATTTCAGCCTGTTGCTGGCACGGCTACTCTGTTACCTCATTGCAGATATTGCAGGATATTGTTAGGGGAGAGATCGCTGCAGCGGGAAGACACATCGTGTTATTACCATGTTAATAGGGACATTTAACACGCGCTTAACAGTCCCACTGTGTTGCGGAAAGCGGAGATGTTAACAGATTGTTTTCTCACCGAATGTCAAAATCCGCATTACTAAATATGGGGGATGGATTGCCACAACTTCTCAAAACATGGGGGGGGGGGGGGGGGGGGGGGTTCAGCCCATTCTACAAACAACATTGCGGTATTCACTTGGTCAGATCTCGAACCTTCTTAACATATCTTCAGACTGCTGGCACCTCTTCAGTTATACTGGTTAAAAGACGGGCAGCAGAATAAAATCAACATGGCGAAACAGATGGGTGAGGTGGAGTATGGGGGAGTACATGGGGGAACACTGTTCATAACTGAATGTCTTATTTCAATATTGTGGGATACATAATAATAATAATAATAATAATAATAATTTTATTTATAGAGCACTTTAAAAACAATCACAGTTGTAACAAAGTGCTGTACATCACTAATCATTGACAAAAAAAAAGTTAATACACACCAAAAATAACAATCAAGAGAAATAGTAGGAAAAGACACGCAAAATAAAGAAACATCAAAAACACCAAAAACAGAAGCAAAGTCTCGGGCTGGTCAAAAGCCAGGGAGTACAAATGTGTTTTAACACTAGATTTGAAGATGGACAGTGAGGGGGCCTGTCTGGTGTGCAACGGCAGGGTGTTCCAGAGTGCCGGAGCAGCAACAGAGAAGGCTCTATCCCCTCTGAGCCTCCGACTAGACCTCGGTACCTCCAGGAGCAGCCGATCAGCTGACCTGAGGGACCGAGCAGGAGTGTATGGGTGGAGCAGCTCAGAGAGGTAAGGCGGGGCGAGCCCATTCAGAGATTACATACAGGAAGGAGCTTCAGATGTATAGATACGCCTGGTGTAACATGTATGTCTTCACGAGGCTGTAATTGCATCACAAGCCTCTCCTCGGTTCCCATGAGATAGATGAATAGTGTGCGTGTAAGCAGCAGATAGATTGCATTCATATAATATGGTTTTCGCATATGGCTATATCGGTCTCTCAAATAAAACTTTCATGGCTTTCGTGTTAAGAGCATCGAAGAAGCGCAATTGCTGAGCATGGTTTCACGTATTATGTAGAGACAAAGAGGTAAGGCCAATTATTTTGCTGTATTTTGAGTGCAATCGCTGATCCGGTCCTACGTGAGGTGACAGTTCTGAAATCGTGACCACGACTTTGTTATTTCAATATAGTTAATGAAAAACAAGGATTAGATAAGGAATAATGGCTTTAAAATTGGCCAGGCCAAACCACTTATGATAACGAAGGGCCTAGCAGAGTGTTATTGAGGTCATGTGCTTGCAGGGAGTTATACATCTGCATAGTGGGGAGTATTAAAGCATAACATGTTCAGGGTCAACGTGTATTTGGGACGGTGAAGCGCTGCTGTAACAAAAACCGGGATCCTGGGTATCGAACACCATTTAACGTTGGTCACAGAGTATAACAGAGGTGAGTAATACTTGCAGAAATTAACGAATAAATACATGCAGGAATAGGCCATTCGGCCCTTCGAGCCATCATGGCTGATCATCCAAAATCAGTACCCCTTTCCTGCTTTTCCCCCACATCCCTTGAATCCTTTAGATAGATAAATAGATAGATGGATAGATGGATAGATAGATAGATAGATAGATAGATAGATAGATAGATAGATAGATAGATAGATAGATAGATAGATAGATAGATAGATAGATAGATAGATAGATAGATAGATAGATAGATAGATAGATAGATAGATAGATAGATAGATAGATAGATAGATAGATAGATAGATAGATAGATAGATAGATAGATAGATAGATAGATAGATAGAAATATAGCCTTTTATTGTCATTGAGACCGAAGTCTGAACGAAATTGCAGCAGTCATACATATAATACCATACAATAAAACAACAATAAACACATATTAACATCCACCACAGTGAGTCCAGGTGAGGCGATGTTAACAACAGTCCCGCGGCGCAAACACCACGGCCCGGGGTGGTCGTAGCTGCCGCCCACCAGACCTGCAGACGCAGCCGCTGGCCCGCGGCCGAACCCCGGACTCAGGCCACCACCGCCAGAACACCGTCCCAGCCACCCTCACGTGAGCACTGCGCCGTCTTCAGCCTCGGGCTGGGCCGCCCCGACTTGGGCGATGCTTCTCCCCGCGGACCGGGCCGCCCCGACATGGGCGCCGAACCTCCCCCGGACCGGGCCGCCCCGACTTGGGCGTCGCTTCTGCCACGGACCGGGCCGCCCCGACTTGGGCGCCGAACCTCCGCCGAAAAGTAAGTTTCTATAAGATCCCCACTCAAATCTCCTAAATTCTAGAGAGTATAATCCAAGTCTATCCAGTCTTTCTTCATAAGACAGACCTGACATCCCAGGAATCAGTCTGGTGAACCTTCTCTGTACTCCCTCTATGGCAATAATGTCCTTCCTCAGATTTGGAGACCAAAACTGTACGCAATACTACAGGTGTGGTCTCACCAAGACCCTGTACTCAAGTCAAGAGTCAAGAGAGTTTTATTGGCATGTGTCCCAGATAGGACAATGGCATTATTGCTTGCTCAGCACAACAGAATATGTACACATAATACAAAACAGGAGATAAAAGTTCAGTGTGTCTATAGACTATAGGTTATATATATATACACAATAAATAAACAGATCAAGTGCAATAGGCTGTTATTGTTCAGAGTTTGGTTGATGTTGTATTTAGTAGCCTGGTGGCTGAGGGGAAGCGCCTGTTCCTGAACCTGGACCTCAGGTTCCAGATCTCAGGTTTCTGTACCTTGTTCCTGAAGGCAATGTGTGGCCAGGATGGTGTGGGTCCTCGGCGATGTTGACTGCCTTTTCGAGACAGCGACTGCGATAGTCAGATCCCTTTGATGTTGGGGAGGTCAGAGCAGGTGATGGACTGGGCGGTGTTTACAACTTGTTGTAGTCTTTTCCGCTCCAGGACGTTCAAGTTGCCGAACCAGGCCACGATACAACCGGTCAAAATGCTTGCTGCGGTGAACCTGCATGCTCTCAGAGAGGGAGGGGTGAAGAGAAGGGGGCAGAGAGGGAGGGGGAAGACAGGGAGGGGATACAGAGAGGGATGGGGACAGAGAGGGGACAGAGAGGGGGCAGAGAGGGAAGGAGCAGAGAGGAAGGGGGCAGAGAAGGAGAGGGCCAGAGAGGCAGGGGGGCAGAGAGGGAAGAGGTAGAGAGGAAGGGAGCAGAGAGGGAGGGGGAAGAGAGGGAGGCTGTAGAGAGGGAGGCGGCAGAGAGGGAGGGGCAGATAGGGATGGGCAGAGAGGGAGGGGGAGAAGATGGGGAGGGGGTAGAGAGGGAGGGCGAAGAGAGGGGGTTTAGAGAAGGGGCAGAGAGGGAGGGGGCAGAGAAGGATGGGGGCAGAGAGGGAGGACGCAGAGAGGGAGGGGGCAGAGAGGAAGGGTGCAGAGAGGGAGGGGGCCAGAGAGGGAGGGGGCAGAGAGGAAAGAGGTAGAGAGGGAGGGGGCAGAGAGGGAGGGGCAGAGAGGGGAGATCAGAGAGGGAGAAACAGAGAAGTAGGAGGCAGAGAGCAAGGGGGCAGAGAGGGAGGAGGCAGAGAGGGAGGGGACAGAGAGGAAGGGGGGCAGAGAGGGGGCTGAGAGGGAGGAAGCAGAGAGGAAGGGGAACAGAGAGGGACCAGAGAGGGAGCAGGCAGAGAGGGAGGGGATGCAGAGAGGGGGGTCAGAGAGGAGGCAGAGAGGGTGGGGGCAGAGAGGGAGGGGATGCAGAGAGGGAGTGGGACAGAGAGGGAGGGGCAGAGAGGGAGGGAGAAGAGAGGGAGTGGATGCAGATAGGGGGGTCAGAGAGGGGGCAGAGAGGGAGGAGGAAGAGAGGGATGGGGTAGAGAGGGAGATAGCAGATAGGAAGGGGAAGAGAGGGAGGGGGTCAGATAGGAAGGGGGGAGAGAGGAAGGTGTAGAGCGGGAGGGGGCAGAGAGGGAGGTGGAAGAGAGGGAGGGGGGAGCAGAGAGGGGGCAGAGAGGGAGCGGGGCAGAGAGGGATGGGGCAGTGAGGGGAAGAGAAGAGCGGGAGGGGTGAGCGAGGGAGGGGGCGAGAGAGGGAGGGGTGCAGAGAGGGAGGGGGGTAGTGAGGGAGGTGTCAGAGAGGGAGGGGGGTCAGAGAGGGAGGGGGAAGAGAGGGAGGGGGCAGAGAGGGAGGGGGTGGAGAGGGAGGAGGAAGAGAGGGAGGGGGAAGAGAGGGAGGGGGTAGAGAGGGAGATAGCAGATAGGAAGGGGAGAGAGGGAGGGGGTCAGATAGGAAGGGGGCAGAGAGGTAGGTGTAGAGCGGAATGGGACAGAGAGGGAGGGGGAAGAGAGGGAGGGGGAGCAGAGAGGGGGCCGAGAGAGAGCGGGGCAGAGAGGGAGGGGGCAGTGAGGGGAAGAGTAGCGCGGGAGGGGTGAGCGAGGGAGGGGGCGAGAGAGGGAGGGGTGGAGAGAGGGAGAGGGGGAGTGAGGGAGGTGTCAGAGAGGGAGAGGGTCAGAGAGGGAGGGGGGAAGAGAGGGAGGGGGCAGAGAGGGAGGGGGCAGAGAGGTAGGGGGGAAGAGAGGGGAGTAGCGAGTGAGCGTGCAGAGAGGGAGGAGGCAGAGATGGAGGGAGCAGAGAGGATGGGGGTAGAGTGGGAGGGGGTTGAGAGGGAGGGGGAAAAGAGGGAGGGGGGTAGTGAGGGAGGTGTCAGAGAGGGAGGGGGGTCAGAGAGGGAGGGGGAAAGAGAGGGAGGGGACAGAGAGGGAGAGGGTGGAGAGGGAGTACAGAGAGGGAGGAGGAAGAGATGGAGGGGGAAGAGAGGGAGGGGGTAGAGAGGGAGATAGCAGATAGGAAGGGGAAGAGAGGGAGGGGGTCAGATAGGAAGGGGGCAGAGAGGTAGGTGTAGAGCGGGGGGGGCAGAGAGGGAGGGGGAGAAGAGGGAGGGGGGGCAGCAGAGAGGGGCCGAGAGAGAGCGGGGCAGAGAGGGAGGGGGCAGTGAGGGGAAGAGTAGCGCGGGAGGAGTGAGCGAGGAGGCGGCGAGAGAGGGA
The DNA here is from genome assembly GCA_036785375.1 of Leucoraja ocellata. Classification (NCBI taxonomy): domain Eukaryota; kingdom Metazoa; phylum Chordata; class Chondrichthyes; order Rajiformes; family Rajidae; genus Leucoraja; species Leucoraja ocellata. The sequence goes on from JAWMAR010003658.1 coordinate 19,381, forward strand.
GGGGTGGAGAGAGGGAGAGGGGAGTGAGGAGGTGTCAGAGAGGGAGAGGGTCAGAGAGGAGAGGGGGGGAAGAGAGGGAGGGGGCAGAGAGGGAGGGGGCAGAGAGGGAGGGGGGAAGAGAGGGGAGAAGCGAGTGAGCGTGCAGAGAGAGAGGGGCAGAGATGGAGGGTGCAGAGAGGATGGGGGTAAGAGAGGGAGGGGGTTGAGAGGGGAGGGGGCAGAGAGGGAGGGGGAAGAGAGGGAGGAGGGTTCGAGGCGGTACAAGAGAGGGGCGGATGCAGAGAGGGAGGGGGAAAGAGAGGGAGGGGGAAGAGAGGGAGGAGGCAGACAGGTAGTTGATGCAGCGGGGGTCAGAGAGGGACGTGGACAGAGAGGGGGCAGCGAGGGAGGGGCCAGAGAGGGAGGGGATCCAGAGAGTGGGGTAGAGAGAGGGAGGTGGCAGAGAGGGAGGGGGTAGAGATGGATGGTGACAGAGAGGGGGCAGAGAGGGAGGAGGCAGAGAGGGAGGGAATGCAGATAGGGAGGGGGTAGAGAGGGAGGGAGCAGAGGGGGAGGGGGCAGAGAGGGGGGCTCAGAGAGGGGGCAGAGAGTGAGGAGGCAGAGAGGGAGGGGTGCAGAGAGGGAGGGGGTAATGAGAGAGGGGGTAGAGCGGGAGGGGGAAGAGAGGGAGGGTGCAGACAGGGAGGGGGTAGAGAGGGAGGGGGTAGAGAGGGAGGGGGCAGAGAGAGAGGGGACAGAGAGGGAGTACACAGAGAGGGAGGGGTCAGAGAGGGGGATCAGAGAGGGAGAGCCTGAGATGGAAGAGGCAGAGAGGGTCGCGGCAGAGAGGGAGGCCGAAGTGTGGGATGAGGGAGAGAGGGAGGGATGCAGAGAGGGAGGGGGTAGCGATGAGAGGGGCAGAGAGAGAGGGGGCAGAGAGAGAGGGTACAGAGAGAGAGGAGACAGAGAGGGAGGGGGGCTGAGAGGGGGGGTCAGAGAGGGGGATCAGAGAGGGAGGGGGTAGTGAGGGAGGGGGGGAGCGAGAGGGGAATCAGAGAGGAGGGGGTAGAGAGGGAAGGAAGCAGAGAGTTTGGAGGACAGAGAGGGAGGAGGTAGAGAGGGAGTAGGCAGAGAGAGGAGGCCCCGGGCAGAGAGGGAGGGAGTGGCACATATGGAGGGGAACAGAGAGGGAGGGGGGAGGCGAGGGAGTTCAGAGAGGGAGGGACAGAGGGGGAGGGGGCTGAGAGGGGGATCAGACAGGGGAATCAGAGAGGGAGGGTGTAGAGAGGGGAGGGGGAAGAGAGGGAGGGGACAGAGAGGGAGGGGAGAAGAGAGGGAGGTGGGGTAGAAAGGGAGGGAACAGCGAGGGAGGGGGGCAGATAATAAGGGGGAAGATAGGGAGGGGGAAGAGATGGAGGGGGGCAGAGAGGAAGGCGGCAGAGAGGGAGGAGAACATCGAGTGATCAGAGAGGGAGGTACAGAGAGGGAGTGGGCAGAGAAGGGGGTCAGAGAGGAATGGGGCCAGGGAGGAAGGGGGACAGAGAGGGAGGGGGTAGAGAGGGAGGAGGAAGTGAGGGAGGGGGCAGGGACGGAGGGGAGCAGAGAGGGAGGGGTGCTGAGAGGGATGCTGAGAGGGATAAGCCAGAGAGGGAGGAGGCCAGAGAGCGGGGCATCAGAGAGCGAAGGGGCAGAGAGGCAGGGGAGCAGCGAGGGAGGAAGGCTGAGAGGGAGGAGACAGAGAGGGAGGGCGCAGAGAGGAAGGGGAGCAGAGAGGAAGGGGGACAGAGAGGAAGGGTGGCTGAGAGGGAGGGGGCAGAGAGGGGAGGGGGCAGAGAGGGAGCAGGATGAGAGGGAGGGGCAGAGAGGGAGGGGCCAGAGTGGGAGGGGCAGAGAGGGAGGGGGCAGAGAGGGAGGGGGAAGCGAGGAGAGGGCAGAGAGGGAGGATGAAGAGAGGGAGGGGGAAGAGAGGGGGGGACAGAGAGGGAGGGGGGCAGAGACGGAGGAGCAGCGAGGGAGGAGGAAGCGAGGGAGGGGCAGAGACGGAGGATGCAGAGAGTTAGGAGCAGAGAGGGAGAGCTCAGGGAGGGAGGGGAAAGAAAGGGAGTTGGGGAAGAGAGGAAGAGGTCAGAGAGGTACGGGTCACAGAAGGAGGGAACAGAGAGGGACAGGGCAGAGAGGGAGGGGGAGAGGGAGGAAGCAGACAGGGAGGTAGCAGAGAGGTAGAGGGAAGAGAGGGAGGGAGCAGAGAGGGAGGACGCAGGCAGGGAGGGGAAAGAGAGGGATGGGGAAGAGAGGGAGGGCAGAGAAGGAGGAGGAGAGGTAGTGAGCAGATAGGGAGTAGCAGAGAGGGAGGGGCAGAAAGGGAGGGAGCAGAAAGGGAGGGAGCAGAGAGGTAGGAGGCAGACAGGAGGGGCCAGAGAGGGAGGGAAAGAGAGGTAGGGATGCAGAGAGGGAGAGGGTAGAGAGGGAGGGGGAAGAGAGGGAGGCGACAGAGAGGGAGCACCCAGAGAGGGATACAGAGACGGGAATCAGAGAGGGAGAGACAGAGAGGGAGGAGGCAGAGAGGGATGGTGGTCAGAGAGGGAGGAGGAGAAGAGAGGAGGGGGACAGATAGGGAGGGGGGTAGAGAGGAGGGGGACAGAGAGGGAGAACGCAGAGAGGGTTTCTCAGAGATGGAGAGGGTAGTGAGGGAGGGGGAAGCGAGGGGAATCAGAGAGGGAGGAGTAGATAGGAGGCGGTAAGAGAGGGAGGGGGCAGAGAGTATGGGTGCAGAGAGGTAGAGGGCAGAGAGCGAGAGCGCAGAGAGGGAGGGGAAGAGAGGGAGGGGGGAAGAGAGGGAGAGGGGTAAGAGAGGGAGAGGGCAGAGAGGTAGTGGTCACAGAGGGAGTGGGAACAGAGAGGGAGAGGGCAGAGAGGGAGGGCGAGAGGGTATGAGCAGATAGGGAGGTAGCAGAGAGGTAGGAGGAAGAGAGGGAGGGAGCAGACAGCGAGGAGGGAAGAGAGGGAGGGGGCAGAGAGGGAGGGAGCAGACAGCGAGGGGGAAGAGAGGGAGGGGGCAGAGAGGGAGGGCAGAGAAGGAGGGGGGAGAGGTGGGAAGCAGAGAGGGAGGGGGTAGAAAGGGAGGGAGAAGAGAGGTAGAGGGGCAGACAGGGAGGGGGCAGAGAGGGAGGAGGCAGAGAGGGAGGGTGCAGAGAGGGAGGGGGTAGGGAGGGAGGGGACAGAGAGGGAGGGGACAGAGAGGGAGGGGACAGAGAGGGAGAGGCAGAGAGGGGGATCGGAGAGGGAGAGGACAGAGAGGGAGGCGGCAGAGAGGGAGGGGAAGAGGTTGGGGGTAGAGAGGAAGCCGAAGTGTGGGAGGGGGTAGAGAGGAGGGGGACAGAGAGGGAGGGCAGAGAGGGTGGGGTAGAGAGGGAGGGGGTAGAGAGGTAGACGGAAGTGTGGGAGGGGTAAAAGAGGGAGGAGTGCAGAGAGGGAGGGGGAAGTCAGGAGGGGGAAAGATAGGGAGGGGGCAGGGAGGAGGGGAAAAGAGAGGGATTACGCAGAGAGGGTTGCTCAGAGAGGGAGGAGGTAGTGAGGGAGGGGGGCAGCGAGGGTATCAGAGAGGGAGGGGGTAGAGAGGGAGGCGGTAGAGAGGGGAGGATATAGTGAGTTTGGGGTCAGAGAGGGAGGAGGTAGAGAGAGAGATGGGGGAAGCGAGGCGGATCAGTGAGGGTGGGGGTAGAGAGGCAGTGGACAGAGAGGGAGGGGGGAAGAGAGGGAGGGAAGGACAGAGAGGGAGAGGTGCATAGAGGGAGGGGGGGAAGAGAGGGGGGTCAGAGAGGGAGGCACAGAGAGGGAGGAGGCTGAGGGGGGCTCAGAGAGGGGGATCAGAGAGGGAGGGTGTAGAGAGGGGGAGGGGCAGAGAGGGAGTGACCGAGAGGGAGGGGAACAGAGAGGGAGTGAACAGATAGCAAGGGGGCAGATAGGGAAGGGAGAAGATAGTCAGGGGGCCAGAGAGGGAGGGGTTGATAGGGAGGGGGGACAGAGAGTAGACGGCAGAGAGGGAGGAGGCAAGAGAGGGGGATTCAGAGCGGGAGCGGTACAGAGAGGGAGGGGAGGAGGACATCGAGGGAGGCACAGAGAGGGATTGGGCAGAGAGGGGGTATCAGAGAGGGATGGGGCTGAGAGGGGGTATCAGAGAGGGATGGGGCTGAGAGGGGGGGAGAGGGAGATAGGGCAGAGAGATAGGGGGCAGAGAGGGAGGGGGATGAGAGAGAGGGGGCAGAGAGGGAGGAGAGCTGAGAGGGAGAAGCCAGAGAGGGAGGAGGCCAGAGAGCGGAACATCAGAGAGGGAGGGTGCAGACAGGGAGGAGAGCAGAGAGGGAGAGGGGCTGAGAGGGAGGTCACAGAGAGGGAGGACGCAGAGAGGGAGGGGAGAAGAGAGGGAGGAGGGCTGAGAGGGAGAGGTAAGAGAGAGGGAGTGGCCAGAGAGGGAGGTGGCAGAGAGGGAGGGAGAAGCGAGGGAGGGGGCAGAGAGGGAGGGTGCAGAGAGGTAGGGGGCAGAGAGGAAGAGGGCAGAGAGGAAGGGGGTAGAGAGGGAGTGGTGGTAGAGAGGGAGAGGAAAGAGAGGTAGAGGTCACAGAGGGAGGGAGCACAGAGAGGGAGAGGGCAGAGAGGCAGGACAGAAAGGGAGAAAGAAGAGAGTGTGAAAGAAGAGAGGAGAGCGAGGGAGCAGATAGGGCGGGAGCAGATAGGGCGGTAGCAGAGAGGGAGGGGGAGAGTGGGAGGGAGCAGAGAGGGAGGGGGCCGACAGGGAGGGGGAAGTGAGGGAGGGGGCGGAGAGGGAGGGCAGAGAAGGAGGCGGGAGAGGGGAGCAGATAGGGAGTTAGCAGAGAAAGAGGGGGACAGAAAGTGAGGAACCAGAGAGGGACGGGGCAGAGAGGAAGGGGGTGGATAGAGAGGGGCAGAGAGGAGGACAGACGGGGGGGGAAAGGAGGGAAGAGGCAGGGAGGAAAGGGCAGAGAGGTTGGGGGGAGCAGAGAGGGAGGGGGAAGAGAGGGAGGTCCTAAAGGAGGAGGCAGAGAAGGATGAGGCAGAGAGGGAGGGGGTAGAGAGGGAGGGGCAGAGAGGGAGGGGGAAGAGAGGGAGGACAGAGAGGGAGAAAGAAGAGAGTGTGGGGGGCAGAGAGGGAGAGGGAAGAGTGGGAGGACGCAGAGAAGGAGGGGGGCAGAGAGGGATGGGACAGAGAGGGATGGGGCAGAGAAGGAGGACAGAGAGCGATGGGACAGAGAGGGATGGGCAGAGAGGGATGGGGCAGAGAAGGAGGACGGACAGAGAGAGAGGGGCCAGAGAGGGAGGAGATAGAGAGGTAAGGGGGAAGAGAGGGAGGGGAGCAGAGAGGGAGGGGCAAGAGAGGGAGGCGGTCGGAGAGGGAGAGGGCAGAGAGTGAGAGCAGAGAGGGAGGGGGTCAAAGAGGAGTGGGAAGAGGGAGAGGCCAGAGAGGGAGGTGAAAGATAGAGAGAAGGGCAGAGAGGGGGGAGAGAGGGAGGGAGCAGATAGTGAGTTCACAGAGAGGGAGGTGGCGAGAGGGAGAGGGTAGAGAGGAGGAGGAACAGAGAGGGAGGCCGCAGAGAGGGAGGCGGCAGAGAGGGAGAAGGGGCAGGGAGGAAGGAGGCAGAGAGGGGAGGGAGAAAAGAGAAGGAGGAGGCAGAGATGGAGGGGAAGAGAGAAGAAGGGACAGAGGGGGCAGAGAGGGACCGCAGATTGGGAGGGGGAAGAAAGGGAGGATGCAGATAGGGAAGGGGCAGAGAGGCAGGGGGAGAGAGGGTGGGGAAGAGTGGGAGGGGGAAGAGAGGGAGGAGGAGAGAGGGAGGGGCGCAGAGAGGGAGAAGGGACAGCGAGGGAGGGGCCACCGATAGAGGGGTCAGAGAGGGAGGAAGAAGAGAGGGAGGCGTTAGTGAGGGAGAGTGGACAGAGAGGGAGGGGGCAGATAGGGAGGGGGACAGAGAGGGAGGGGGGACAGAGAGGGAGGGGGAAGAGAGGAAAAGGGACAGAGAGGGAGGAGGAAGAGAGGGAGCGCAGAGAGGGAGGTGGCAGAAAGGGAGGATGCAGATAGGGAGTGGGAAGAGAGGGAGGGGAAGAGATGGTGGAAAGAGAGGGAGGTGGAAGAGAGGGAGGGGGAGAGAGGGAGGTGCGACAGAGAGGAGGTAGGGACAGAGAGGTAGAGGACAGAGAGGGAGGGGTCAGAGAGGGAGAGGACAGAGAGGGAGGAGGCAGATAGGGAGAGGGTAGCGAGGAAGGGGGAGAGAGGAAGGGGGAAGAGAGTGAGGGGCAGAGATCGAGGGGGTAGAGACCAAGGGGACCAAAGCGGGGAGGGTCAGAGAGGGAGGGGGGTAGAGAGAGGGGCCAGAGGGTGAGGGGGCACAGAGAGGGGGTAAAGAGGAGGAAGCAGAGAGGGAAAGGGCAGAGATGGTGGGGGGAGCAGAGAGTGAGGGGGAAGAGAGGAAGGTCCTAGAGGGAGGAGGCAGAGAGGGAGGCGGCGGAGAGGGAGGGGTAGAGAGGGAGGACAGAGAGGGAGGGGGCAGAGAGTGAGGGAGCAGAGAGGGAGAGAGCAGAGTTGGAGGGCGCAGAGAGGGAGGGGGGAAAGAGAGGGAGGGGAGACAGAGAGGGACGGGGCTGAGAGGGGGAGCAGAGAGGAATGGGACAGAGAGCGATGGGGCAGAGAGGGAGGACAGAGAGGAGGCGGCAGAGAGGGAGGCGGCAGAGAGGGAGGACAGAGAAGGGGGGTAGAGAGTGAGGGGGCAGAGAGGGAGAGGGCAGAGTGGGAGGGCGCAGAGAGGAAGGGGACGGAGAGGGAGGTGGCTGAGAGGGAGGGGGCCAGAGAGGGAGAAGGGGCAGAGAGGGAGGGGGCAGAGAGGGAGGGAGGGAAAAGAGAGGGAGAGGGACAGAGAGGGAGGGGGAAGGAGCAGAAGGGACAGAGAGGGAGTAGGCAGAGAAGGAGCGCAGAGAGGGAGGGGGCAGAGAGGGAGAAGGAAGAGAGCGAGCGAAAGAGAGGGAGAGGGAAGGAGAGGGAGGGGGGGAGAGGGGAGTGAGCCAGAGAGGGAGTTGGGACAGAGAGGGAGAGGGCAGAGAGGGAGGGGTCGGAGAGGGAGGGGAGATAGGGAGGAGGCAGAGAGGGAGAGGGTAGAGAGGCAGGGGGAGAGAGGGAGGGGCGGAGAGGCAGAGCTGAGATGGAGGGGTCAGAGAGGGAGGGGGCCGAGAGGGAGGGGGAAGAGAGCAAGGGGACAGAGCGGGGAGGATCAGAGAGGGAGGGGGACAGAGAGGGAGAAGGGGCCGTGAGGGGGGCGCCAGAGAGGGAGAGGGAAGAGAGGGAGGCGGTAGTGAGGGAGAGTGGACAGAGAGGGAGGGGGCAGAGAGGGTGGGGCCGAGAGGGTGGGGCAGAGAGGGAGCGGGCAGAGAGGGAGGACAGCAGAGAGAGAGGGGGTCGAGAGGGAGGAGATAGAGAGGGAGGGGGTAGAGAGGGAGGAGGTAGAGAGGGAGGAGACAGAGAGGAAGGGGCAGAGAGGGAGGGGGTAGAGAGGGAGAAAGCAGAGAGGAAGGGGGCAGAGAGGAGGGGGTAGAGAGGGAGGGGGCAGAGAGGAAGGGGACAGAGAGGGAGGGGCATAGAGGGAGATCAGAGAGGGAGAGACAGAGGAAGGAAGCAGAGAGGGTGGATCAGAGAGGGAGGGATAGAGAGGAGGGGACAGATAGGGTGGGGGTACAGAGGGCGGGAGAAGAGAGGTAGGAGTACAGAGAGGGAGGGGGAACAGAGAGGGAGGGGGCAGAGAGGGAGAACGCAGCGAGGGGTGCTCAGAGAGGGAGGGGGTAGAGGGGAGGGGGCAGAGAGGGGGAATCAGAGAGGGAGGGGAGAAGAGAGGGAAGGGCAGCGAGGCGGATCAGAGAGGGTGGGGGAAAAGAGGAAGGAGGCAGAGAGGGAGGACGGCAGAGAGTGAGGGAGGGGCAGAGAGGGAGAGGCGCAGAGAGGGATGGGGAGAAGCGAGGGGGATCAGAGAGAGAGGGGCAGGGAGCGAGGGGTGCAGAGGGGGAGGAGGACATCGAGGGGGATTCAGAGAGGGGGGTCAGAGAGGGAGTGGGCAGAGAGGTGGTATCAGAGAGGGATGGGGCTGAGAAGGAGGGGGAGAGAGGGAGATAGGGCAGAGAGGGAGGGGGCAGAGAGGGAGCGGCCAGAGAGGGAGAGGGGCAGAGAGCGAGGGGTCAGAGATAGAGGGGAGCAGAGAGGAAGGGGGGCTGAGAGGGAGAAGCCAGAGGGAGATAGGGCAGAGAGGGAGGGGACCAGAGAGTGAGGGGGACTGAGAGGTAGGTAACAGATGGGGAGGGCGCAGAGAGGGAGGAGAGAAGAGAGAGAGGGGGGCTGAGAGGGTGGGGACAGAGAGGGAGTGGGCAGAGAGTGAGTAGTCAGAGAGGGACTGGGCAGAGAGGGAGGTAGCAGAGAGGGAGGAGAAATAGAGGGAGGGGAAGGGAGGGAGGGCAGAGAGGGAGGGGGCAGAGAGTGAGGGGGCAGAGAGGGAGAGGGCAGAGAGGGAGAAGGCAGAGAGAAAGGGAAGAGAACAAGGGGGACAGAGCGGGGAGGATCAGCGAGGGAGGGGGGCTGAGAGGGAGGGGAAAGACAGGGAGTTGACAGAGAGGGACTGGGCAGAGAGGGAAGGGGCAGAGAGGGAGGCAGAAGCGAGGGAGGGGGCAGAGAGGGAGGGTGCAGAGAGGTATGGGGCAGAGAGGGAGAGGACAGAGAGGGAGGGAGCAGAGAGGGAGTGGGGAAAGAGAGGGGGAGGAAAGAGAGGTAGGGGTCACAGAGGGAGGGGGCACAGAGAGGGAGAGGGCAGAGAGGGAGACGGAGGGGGAGGGAGCAGATAGAGAGGAAGCAGAGAGGTTGCGGGAAGAGAGGGAGGGAGCAGAGAGGGCAGATAAGGAGAGGGCAGAGAGGGACGGGTCAGAGAGGGAGGGGGAAGATAGGAGGCGGCAGAGAGGGAGAGGGTAGAGAGGGAGGGGGGAGAGAGGGAGGGGGCAGAAAGGGAGGAGTCAGAGAGGGAGGGGGTACAGAAGGAGGAGAAAGAGAGGGAGGGGGCATAGAGTGAGGGGACAGAGAGAGAGAGGGCAGATAAGGAGAGGGCAGAGAGGGAGGAGTCAGAGAGGGAGGGGGCAGAGAGGGAGGCGGAAGAGAGCAAGGGGGACAGAGCGGGGAGGATCAGAGAGGGAGGGCACCAGAGAGGGAGAAGGGACAGTGAGGGAGTGCCAGAGAGGGAGAAGGCAAATAGGGAGAGGGAAGAGAGGGAGGCGGTAGTGAAGGAGGGTGGACAGAGAGGGAGGGGGCAGACAGGGAGGAGGCAGAGAGGGAGGGTGTAGAGAAGGAGGGGTAAGAGAGGGAGGGGGTAGAGAGGGAGGTCACAGAGAGGGAGTAAACAGAGAGGGAGTGGCAGAAAGGGGGTTCAGAGAGGGAGAGACAGAGAGGGAGGAGCCAGAGAGGGAGGAAGCAGAGAGGGAGGGGGTAGAGAGGGAGGGGGTAGAGAGGAGGGGGTCAGATAGGGAGGGTGCAGAGAGGGAGGGGTAGAGAGGTAGGGGTCAGAGAGGGAGAACGCAGCGAGGAGTGCTCAGAGAGGGAGGGAGAAGAGAGGGAGGGGCAGCGAGGCGGATCAGAGAGGGTTGGGGTAGAGAGGGAGCATCCAGAGCGGGAGGCCGGCAGAGAGGGAGGGAGGAGTAGAGAGGGAGGGGAGCAGAGAGGGAAGGGGCTGAGAGTGGAATCAGAGAGGGGGATCAGAGAGGGAGGGTGTAGAGAGGGAGAATTCAGAGAGGGAGGGGACAGAGAGGGAGGGGAGCAGAGAGGGAGAAGGGGGCAGAAAGGGAGGGAGCAGAGAGGGAGGAGGCAGATAGGAAGTGAGATAGGGACGGGGAAAGTTAGGGAGTGGGACAGAGAGGGAGGAGTTGATAGGGATAGCGGACAGAGAGGGAGAGGGAAGACAGGGAGGCGGCAGAGAGGGAGAGGGCAGTGAGGGAGGTTCAGAGAGGGAGGAAACAGATAGGGAGGGGAGCAGAGAGGGAGGAGAACATCGAGGGGGGTTCAGAGAGAGAGGGACAGGGAGGGAGTGGGCAGAGAGGGGATATCAGAGAGGGAAGGGGCTGAGAGGGAGGAGGAGTGAGGGAGTTAGGGCAGAGAGGGAGGGGGAAGAGAGGGAGAAGGCAGAGAGAGAGGGACCAGAGAGGGAGAAGGACAGAGAGCGAGGGATCAGAGAGGGAGGGGGCAGAGAGGGAGGGGGCAGAGAGGGAGCGGGAAGCGAGGGAAGGGGCAGAGAGGGAGGTGCAGAGAAGAAGGGGGAAGAGAGGCAGAGGACAGAGAGGGAGGGGTCACAGAGGAAGGGGTGCCAGAAAGGGAGAGGGCATGGAGGGAGGGGGAGAGGGAGGAAGGAGATAGGGAGGTATCAGAGAGGGAAAGGGAAGAGAGAGAGGAAGAAGAGAGGGAGGGGGAAGACAGGGAGGAGGTAGAGAGGGAGGGGGAAGAGAAGGAGGACAGAGAGGGAGGATGGAGAGAACGACGGGGCAGAGAGGGAGGGGGTTGAGGTGGAGGGCGCAGAGAGGGAGGGGGACGAGAGGGAGGGGGAAGTGAACGAAGTCAGAGAGCGAGGGGGCAGAGAGGGAGGAGCAGAGAGGGAGGGGGTAGTGAGGGAGAGGGCAGAGAGGAAGGGGGCAGAGAGGGAGGGGCCAGAGAGGGAGGGGCCAGAGAGGGAGGGGGCAGAGAGGGAAGGGGCAGAGAGGGAGCGCAGAGAGGGAGGGGGCAGAGAGGGAGGGGGCAGAGAGGGAGGGGGCAGAGAGGGAGCGCAGAGAGGGAGGGGGCAGAGAGGGATGAGGCAGAGAGGGAGGGAGCATAGAGGGAGGCGGCAGAGAGGGAGGGGGCAGAGAGGGAGGGGGCAGAGAGGGAGGGGGCAGAGAGGAGAAGGGCAGAGTGGGAGGCGCAGAGAGGGAGGGGCCACAGAGAGGGAGGGGGACAGAGAGGGAGGTCGGACAGAGAGGAAGGGGGCAGAGAGGGAGGGGGCCAGAGAGAAAGCGGGCAGATAGGGAGGTGGAACAGAGAGGGAGGGGTCAGAGAGGGAGGAGATAGAGAGGGAAGGGAGGGAAGAGAGGGAGGGGAGCAGAGGGGGAAGGGGAAGAGAGGGAGGGGGTCAGAGAGGGAGGGAAGAGATGAGAGCAGAGAGGGAGGGGTCAAAGAGGGATAGGGGAAGATAAGGAGAAGGGCAGAGAGGGGGGATAGGGAGGAAGCAGATAGTGATTTGGCAGAGAGGGAGAGGGCGGAGAGGGAGGGTGAAGAGAGGGAGTCGGCAGAGAGGGCGAGGTCAGAGAGGGAGGTGGAACAGAGAGGGAAGGCGCAGAGCGGGAGGGGGCAGAGAGGAAGAGCGCACAGCGAAGGAGGCGGCACAGAAGAGGCGGCAGAGAGGGAGGGGGAGCAGAGATGGAGAGGAGACAGAGAGGGAGGAAGCAGAGAGGGAGGGAATGAGAGGGATGGGACAGAGAGAGAGGCGGCAGAGAGGGAGGGGGAAAAAGAGGGAGGGGGACAGAGAGGGAGGGGGAAGAGAGCAGAAGGGACTGAGAGGGAGGGGGCAGAGAGGGAGCGCAGAGAGGGAGGGGCAGAGAGGGAGGATGCAGATAGGAAGGGGGCAGAGAGAGAAGGGGAAGAGAGGGGGGGGGGGGAGAGGGAGGGGAAAAGAGGGAGGTGGGCCAGAGAGGGAGTAAAGACAGAGAGGGATAGGGCAGAGAGGGAGAATTCAGAGAGGGAAGGGCAGATAGGGAGGCGGCAGAGAGGTAGAGGGTAGAGAGGGAGCGGGGAGAGAGGGAGGAGGACAGAGGGAGATGCGCCAGAGAGGGAGTAGGGACAGAGGTTTGAGGGCAGAGAGGGAGTAGCAGAGAGGGAGGGGTCAGAGAGGGAGGGGCCAGAGAGGGAGGGGGAGAGAGAGGGAGCAGAGAGGAAGGGGCAGGGACAGTGAGGGAGGAGCCAGAGAGGGAGGGTCAGAGAGGGAGGGGATAGAGAGGGAGGGGGGGCTGAGAGGGACGGGAGCAGAGAGGGGGTCAGAGAGGGAGGGGGCAGAGAGGGAGGGGGAGAGACGGGGAGGATCAGAGAGGGAGGGGACAGAGAGGAGAAGGGACAGTGAGGGAGGAGCCAGACACGGAGGGTTCAGAGAGGGAGGGGATAGAGAGGGAGGGGGGGGCTGAGAGGGACGGGAGCAGAGAGGGGGTCAGAGAGGGAGGGGGCAGAGAGGAAGGAGAGAAAAGATGGAGGGGCGCTGAGAGGGAGGAGACAGAGAGGCAGAAGAACACAGAGGTAGGAGGGCTGAGAGGCAGGAGGCAGAGGTGGAGGGGGCCAGAGAGGGAGGGGAGCAGAGAGAGAGGGGGCAGAGAGGGAGGGGACAGCGAGGGGGGTGAGAGGGCCGGGGGAAGAGAGGGAGGAGGAAGAGAGGGAGGGGGTGAGAGGGAGGAGTCAGATAGGGAGGTTAAAGAGAGGGAGAGGGCAGAGAGAGGGGGCAGAGAGGGATGCGGAAGAGATGGAGGGGGCAGATAGGGAGGGGGAAGAGAGGGAGGAGGGACAGAGAGGGAGGGGGCAGGGAGGGAGTGTGGACAGAGAGAGAGGTGGCAGAGTGGGAGGGGACAGAGAGGGAGGGGGAAGAGAGGGAGAAGAGAGAGGGAGGGGGCAGAGAGGCAGGGGGACAGAGATCGAGGGGAAGGCGGTAGATAGGGAGGGGTAGATAGGGAGTAAGAGGGGTTGATAAGGAGGGGGAGGGGTAGATAGGGAGTGGAAGGGGGAAGGTAGGGAGCGGGAGGGGATAGAGGGGAAGGAGTAGTTGGCAGAGGCAGATCCACCAGGCACCGGGCGAGGACCGCAAGTTCGGCCGCCGCAAAATCCAGTCAAGGGTCCGACATCAATGTGATCATGGCTGATCATCCCCAATCAGTAACCCGTTCCTGCCTTCTCCCCATATCATAGACATATAGAAACATAGAAATTAGGTGCAGGAGTAGGCCATTCGGCCCTTCGAGCCTGCACCATACGCCATTCAATATGATCAGGGCTGATCATCCAACTCAGTATCCTGTACCTGCCTTCTCTCCATACCCCCTGATCCCCTTAGCCACAAGGGCCACATCTAACTCCCTCTTAGATATGCAGATATGCCATTTATTGTCACTATACATGTACAGTGAAACTGAAAGCTGCTCGTACTCAGTGCATACATACAATTTTACACAAAAAACAAGAAACAGAAAAAACAAAACAGAAGGGAGATGGGGGGGGGGGAATAGGTGCACAAATTCTACGGCGCTACATACATATATACATATATACAGATGGAAGTCCGTGTTGGGCGGTGTAGTCAGTGCATGTGTGGATTTGAATTTATGGTAGATATAATTCTCGGGAAGCAGCTATTCCTGAGTCTGTTTGTCCTGGATTTGATGCACCTATAGCGCCTTCCAGAGGGCAGCAGGTCGAACAGTCCAAACGCAGGATGGGAGCTGTCTTTGGTGATCTTCTTTGCCCTGCTAAGGCAGCGGGAGGTGTAGATGTCCATCAGGGAGGGGAGAGGGCAACCAATGATCCTCTGCGCTGTCCTGGTTACCCTCTGAAGCCTCTCCCTGTCTGCCATGGTGCAGCTGCCATACCATGCTGTAATGCAGTATGTCAGCAGGCTCTCGATGGACGAGCGGTAGAAGGTCAGCAGCAGGTTAGAGTCCAGGTTGTGCTTCCTGAGGACCCTCAGGAAGTGCAGCCGCTGCTGAGCCTTCTTGATGACCGCTGTCGTGTTGTCCGTCCAGGAGATGTCAGCCGCGATATGGACGCCGAGAAACCGGAAGGTGTTGACCCTCTCCACACACTCGCCGTTAATGTGTAGGGGGACTAAGTCGGTGCTGTGCCTCCTGAAGTCGACAATGAGCTCTTTTATTTTCCTGGTGTTCAGAGCCAGATTGTTTTCTGAGCACCAGGTTGTCAACTTCAGGACTTCCTCTCTGTAGGCTGCCTCGTCTCCCTTTGAAATAGGTCCGACCACAGTAGTGTCGTCAGCAAATTTGACGATGCGGTTGTTGTTGTGGGCCGGACTACAGTCGTAGGTGTAGAGACAGTATAAGAGGGGGCTTAGCACACAGCCCTGTGGGGAACCGGTACTCAACCTGCGAGTGGAGGAGAGGTGGGGGCCAAGTCTCACAGTCTGGGGCCGGTTTGTGAGGAAATCCTTAATCCAGGCACATGTGACAGTGGGGAGGCCGAGAGTGACCAGTTTACCAATGAGGATGTCCGGGATGATTGTGTTAAAGGCTGAACTAAATATAAAGTTCATAAATATAAAGTATAAATATTAAATATAGCCAATGAACTGTGGCCTCGACTGCCCTCTGTGGCAGAGAGTTCCAGAGATTCAGCACTCTCTGTGTGAAAAAAGTTCTTCTCATCTCGGTTTTAAAGGATTTCCCCCTTATCCTTAAGCTGTGACCCCTTGTCCTGGACTTCCCCAACATCGGGAACAATCTTCCTGCATCTAGCCTGTCCAATCCCCCAGAATCTTCTAACTTCTACCGAGTACAAGCCGGATCTATCCATTCTTTCTTCGTATGAACGTCCTGACATCCCAGGTATCAGTCTGGTGAACCTTCTCTGCTCTCCCTCTATGGCAAGAATGTATTCCCTCAGATTAGGAGACTACATGCTGGGACATTTCACTCCGCAACTCCCTGGGTAACTCATCCGCTCCCTCCACCCCCGCCTTTCCCACCCAGGTACCTACCCCTGTAACCGCAGACGGTGCAACACCTGTCGCTATAACTCCTCCTTCGACTCTGTCCAGGTATCCCCACAGTCCTTTTAGGCTAGACAGATGTTCACTTGTACCTTCTCCAACCTCATCTAATGTATCTGTTGTTCAACATGTGGACGCTTATACATTGGCGAGACCAAACGCAGACTGGGCGATCGATTGGCGGAACAACTTCGCTCAGCCCGCGTGAACCAACCTGGTCTCCAGCTTGCTGCATGCTTTAATTTTCCTTCCCAATCCTACCCAGACCTTTCGGTTTCCTCTATTTTTGGAGTGAGGCTAATAATCGCAAATTGGCTCCACGGGTGACCTGTGAACCTGCCGATTAGTGAATTGTCCATCAGCTTTCCCCCCACTGTACAGATAAACGGGAGAATCTGGGACGGTTGATTTGAAAGCGGGAATATAACAGCGAGATGATGTCGGATGTGTGGACATGACCTTTGACAGTCGGAGCGGATCCAGGCTGAGATATTATTCCTGACCTAAATCCCTGGACTGTACTCCTGCAGCCTACCCCTGTCCCACGGTGCGAGTTCATTCCAAGAGCTCTCCTGCGTTTAAAAATAAAATCAAACTCGTGGTAAGCACGGAGAATGAACGTAGCGGGTGCGCCGGAGCTCGGGGTCGAAACTGAGCGCTAACGGCAGGTACTCGGGAAGACTCTCCGACGGAAGGTAAGCACGGGAAGACTCGTGAAGATTTTTCAACGTGATGAAAAATGTCCACGAGAGCTCCGAGTAACGACGAGTGGCCATTACCGTAAATCTCCGAGTTCGAATCAGGGCAAACTCGGGAGAATTTTAGGAATGAACTCATACCGTGGGACAGGGCTTGTTGTAACTCGCATGCGGCATTCAACATTGAAGTAATTGCTCCCAGCTTCACAGTAATGTCTAGTTTGTGGCTATGACCAGCGTGGCTGAACAACGGGCGCTCCTACGAGGAATGCGAGTGCAAGAAGCTGAACGCCCACTGAAGCTTGATAATTACCCGTCTTTCTGTGCAGAGGTTCTTCTGTGGAGATTTGAAGACGGAACACACCTTATTATGTACAAGTTGAGAGGAGAGATATTTTGCTTTCTTAAACAAATGTCCCGACCAACAGGGTTTTAAATTAAGCTGTGTGCATGCGTGATTACGATTTAGCCCGTGACCATCTGCTCGCTCAGTATCCAACCCAGCCTAAATCTGCCGACTTGTTCACTAAAGCAAAATGTAGAAATCTTCAGGATATTTTGGATGTTGCACTGAGATAGGTCAGATGCACACGAGAATATTGCTGGCATCGATGGAATGGGAGAGACAATGCTGCTGTGATTTATTTATTATAGTTTCTACATTAGATTCCTCCCTTAACACATTTAGACATAATTCTCGGCAGATATGTTATCCCGCTCTTCAGTTCCTCTCTGAATTTAGACTGAGTTACCGCGTAAATACACGTGTTTGTGCAGCAACTCAAAAGCAGGAGCATGTAACTGGTTCGGTCCGCGATAAACCCCGGGTCACTGAAACCGGTATAATAAAACCGCTGTCCTATCTGTATCCAGAGGAAAAATATAAAATACGTCATCCACAGTATAATGAAGCTGCCGGAAATTGCAAAGAGCAAGATGATTGACTTCCTTCTGCTTTCCAGCTCGGCATCATTCTGATTCGCACCATTCTTGCTGCCTCTCAGATTCCTGCGGACTTGACTGGCCCTTAAAATGTGCCCGACTGTTAGAGCGTTGAGCAGTAATATCAGGAACATTGGGAGCAGAGGGCTGAAACATCGGTGAATCCAGGTGAATAATATCCATGTGGGTTCAATGTAGAATAGTAAGATTAAACGAGAACTTACCAGTTTGAAGTTTGATCTGTATTTTATGAGGAGTTACGATGAGGGATTTCGTGAAGAACCCCGCTTCCACGCATGCGTGTCATTCTTCAAAGCAGCGGTGTGAGGTCACAGGAACCTATAATGATCTAACATAGTAAGATTATCAAAGAGATACCAGTTTTTGATATGATCATAAGAGGGTGGGAGCGGAGGGCACGAAATCCCTCATCGTAACTCCTCATAAAATACAGATCAAACTTCAAACTGGTAAGTTCTCGTTTAATCTTACTATTTTACTTCGGAGTCACGTGAGTGACTTCGTGAAGATTTCAAAGCTCTGTGACCTCATGCCGTGGAACGAGTCCATGCTTCACAACTGCCTTGGGTATTGGGAGAGAGCATCATTAGTAATTTTAAAACACAATTATACAAAGAGTTGTGTGGTATAATGAAAAAATTATATAACATTTTTTAAAATTTGAGAATCATAGCCCTGTAACCTTTCGGGCAATTATTTTGTTGGACATAAAATGTCTTCTTAATACAAATGATGGCTCCAAAATTTAACTGGTTTATTATAAAAACCTGTGGAAAAACCCTTTTTGAATGACCATCCTGCCATTCTGAGGATTTGGTCTGTGGGTACCTGTACAAATTTTTGCTGCGGATGTTGCTGCAGCCCTGGTGGAATGAGAGTTAAAACATTAGTGTCATTTTTAGGACCTATTTGAGCCACCTAATATAGTTTGAGTCGTGACCCTTTCATGCGGTTTCTTTTAAGAGATAAACAACTCCATTTTTTGACCTCGAATGTTCTTAGTATATTCCATATATTGTTAGATGTGTCTTGCTATACACCGTCGTTTGCCATATGGGTGTACCATAAATTCAAACACTTGACCTGAGGAAACCCGATCTGTTTTCTTTTATTAAATCCTGTATGACAACACCAGTTTCTCGGTGAGATGATCAGGGAGTCCAGGCTCAGTTTGCTTAATGGCTGGACTTGTTGTGCGGTAAATAACACCATGAGCATAACCATCTTCCTGGTCTGTTACTGAAGTGACAACGCTGTTATGAGCTACAAGCTCCTCGGCATGTTGAGAAACGACACCCACGTCCCAGATTTCGGAGTACCTGGTTTTCTTACCAGGGGTGCGTTCCCACCGCGTGCCGCTCCATTCCTTGTGATAGGTAATTGGAGAGTGCACTTGTGGCACTATTGATGGCACTGTAGCTCCATCGATTATCATAATGGAGGCTTGTAAAAATTCCAATACGGCCAGAATGTTCTTGGCCTTTTGGTCGAGGTTGTTGTCCAAGCAGTATATGCCCCATTTCTTGATGTCCAAAGGTGCAGATGAGATGAGATTCATCGTCCTGTCTGACAGCCCAATGCCGTGCAGTGGGTCTTTAGCCTCTATAAATCCATAGTCTTATGGCATGGATGACAGCCTCCAGTCACTTGAAAATTATATTTTTTTTTTTTTTTTTTTTTTTTTTTTTTAATTTTTTTTTTTTTTTTTTTTTTTTTTTTTTTATTATTTTTTTTTTGGCTATGTTCAATAGGGAACATGGTTCTAAACCATCCCCTGTATGACCGAATACCATGATTTAGAAGGTCAGTCGGAACTCTGAGAATTCCAGATGCCGAGTGTAGTTGAATTATCCCTAGTACCCCATTGATGGGGCCGAACGGGGGAAAAACATCACCCTATGGCTTTGTTACATAACAATGCCAAGCTGGTTTTAGAATTTTAGTAAATAATATTGGAGCTAATGATTGCCCCTATTGTAAGCTCTATTGCCAAAGTTCCTCTTTTGAGTCAATGCCTGCCATATAGAAAACCCGCAGCTGACACCAAATCTTATCAAGAAAAAAGAGTATCCATCTTAAAATGAATATCTAGAACAAATGTGTTTAGGGTTAAAATCAATGATAATCCTGCAACCCTACTCTATTTATTTTTAATAAATATGTTTGATACAATTCTAATGTTCCATGAAAAGTATGCTCAATCACATCTTTTGTGTACAATTTTTGTAGACCATGTGGGTTTTAGATTGTTTGGTTTATGTAAGGACAAAAATGCCCTTCTGGTGTATGTTGTACTGTGGTTATTGGAATGAGTAAATCTTATCAGATAACCCTGAATACTGCTGAGATTATATGAATCTGTAGTGATTATATACCATACATAACTGTAGTGTTGTAACCTCCCCTACCATCATAGGTCCCTATTTTAAAACAGAAGAAAACCCCACCCACCTACCTCCATGGTTACCGGTGGTTGTGTTATTTCCTTGGTTTTTTGACAAAGGAGGTTCTGGTTTGATATCTCTTGTTCGGGGTTGTGTGGGAGGTTGAGGTTCCCGCATCTTCCAGGGTGGCCGCCCTGGCCATACCCTAAAAAAGGATCCTGCGGGTTATTGATTTCTAGCACTGCCACTGGTATGAGCCACATTATTTATGGCGTTGCCTGTGGCCGGTATCATGCTCCAAAATAGGCCCTTGCGCTGGCCTTGATGAGCCCCAGTGTCTTGGCTTTGTCCACTCACGGTTCTTTGTTTGCAAATGGTAGCATTTTTTGGGGTCCCAGTGCTGGCTGAATGGCCGCCTTCCATGTGTAGTTCAGATCATATTGCATATTACTAAACAGAGCTAGTGCGTCTAGATGGTCTTTGGTTACCTACATTTAGTCCAGGGTGCGAGTGTATTCTATGATGCCTTCCGTCAATCCCTTTAAGGTTCTCTGGATCTTGAGGTCCTGGTTCCTGATGTTCGTCCCCATATGCTGCCAAATGCATTGGTTTACACTGGGCACCCGTAATGCCTCACCGTTGCCAGGTGGCAGATGTCTGGCCAGTGTCTGTAAATTTTTTTTTTTTTTTTTTTTTTTTTTTTTTTTTTTTTTTTTTTTTTTTTCCCTGTTGGCGTTTGTGGCCAGACATATAGTAATACTATTGCCATCCTGGATCCAAGTCTACCCATGTTTGACTTGGTTAAAGTAATCAGCCACCATGTCCAGCAGAGTCCCTGCTGTGTTAGGATCATGGGATGCTGTATTACCAGGCTCTGGCCCATCAGGGTCCTGCCTACTCTTTTTTATAGAGTTAGAGATCTCTAGGGTCCCGCACGGGGTACCCATGTGGGGCTTAACTGCTGCCCACTTGTCTTTTGTTCTGCGGACCCCTCTTGCAAGTCAACCCAGAACTGACCCACAGTGCTCCCCTCTGATGGGGTAGAAACATTGTGCAGCCCTCAAAGAGGTACTGCTATGGGTTATCACGTTGGAGAAAGGCTCCATACACCGCTTCTTCCCGCTCCAGCCCTCTCGGGCGCTGGTTGCCGGCGGTTTTATGCAAAGTCGGACCCTTCTCAGTCCAGTACCCCCGTACTGACGGTACTGGTCCCTTGTGGTTGTTGCAGCCGGTCAACCCCACTCTAACGCCCTCAATTCTGGGCACTCCTACTTATATGGTCCTTAGCTAAGGAACATATAAGACATTAAAACTGATGATAACAGCTATTATAGATTTTATTTAATATATGGTCCCTAGATAAGGGACGTATCAGATATTAAACTGATAAGAACAGATACTACATTTGGTCTTAGCCAAAAGGCCTAGAAGCGATCATTGTAACTAAAACCCTGGTACTCACATACTGGTCCCTTGTAGTAGATTGCAGCCAGACAACTGCCAAGTCCTTTGCTGCTGAAAAATGAATTTTCTCATCGTGCTGGAGCGAAGTTGGGCACAGGTGTTTTCCTCCTCCGGGAATCGATGTGCCCATGCTGCTCCTGCCGTTGCCAGCTCCTGCCGTTGCCAGCTCCTGCCACAACCTGCGCTCCTGCCGCAACCTGCGCTCCTGCAGCTGTCAGTGCTCCTGCAGCTGCCGGCTGCCACTGCTGCTGCCCGTACTCCTGCAGCTGCCCGTACTCCTGCAGCTGCCCGTACTCCTGCAGCTGCCCGTACTCCCGCAGCTGCCCGTACTCCCGCAGCTGCCCGTACTCCCGCAGCTGCCGGCTGCCACTGCTGCTGCTGCCGCTGCCGACTGCCGCCGCTGCTGCTGCTGCCGCTGCCGCTGCCGCTCCTCCGCGGTTCTCCCGCCGGCCTTCTGCAGCTTACATGGACCCGGTCCATGTCTGCACCTAGAAGGTAAGTTGAAGGAAACGCAGGGTCTCTTACCTGCTGTTCCCGACTTTCCTTCTCCCGCTGGTGACCGTCGTTCCCTCCGTTGCGGGTTGGAGCCGCTCGGACCAAACCCCGGTGTTCACGGGCCTGGTCCTTCGCGGCAGTTCCGCAGCCGGTAAGACCCGGCTGTTCCTATCCCGGTGCCTACCTTTTGAAGAAGGTTTTCGTCCCCAACGTCCCGTTCCGACTCCATAAGTGCCGCTGCACTCGCTGAGCGTTTCGAGCCCCGGTACCGCTGGTCCGTGCTGTCTGTCCCGCAGCCTCTGTGCTGGCTGCTAGCGACTGGTCCCAAGTCAGTCTCGCTTGAGACTGGCATACGGGACCTCTTTGCTTTGCTTCCCCCCCGGCCGAGAAGTGAATTTTGCCGGTGCGGGAGCAAAGTCGGGCACAGGTTGTTCCCCTCCAGGGAACTCGTGCTGTTGCTGCTGCTGGCTGCTCGCCCTCCACGGGTCTCCCCGCCAGCTTTCCGCAGCCACCTAAAAGTAAGTAGTAAAAGAGGGAAAACGCAGAGTCTCTTACCTGCTGTTCCCGACTTTCAAATTCTCCCGCTTGGGGAACGCCGTTCCCCCTGTGTGACTCGTTGCAATGCGTGTAGCGATATGACACGCATGCGTGGAAGCGGGGTTCTTCACGAAGTCACTCACGTGACTCCGAAGTAAAATTCTTGTTTTATATAACACAACCAGTCTACATTGTGTACTGATATATAAGGTTCGAATGCAAAGTACCAGGGGATATTTTTGCAGCAGAACAGCGGACACACAGTTGCTATAACCCTGGCTGCAGTTTTCTCGGTGCAAAATCTGGATCTCAGCTTGTGGCAACAAATCATCAAATATCGATCAAATGTGAACGAGAGGGTTAACCACACGGAGATGTCTATGACTGCGTGGTTAAGGGCCGTGTGGAAGGAACACACTTGAGTAATTAAGAGAAAAGTTGTGGGGAAATATAGCGCATTGAGACGAAAAAGTAAAACGTCAATAACAGCAACCAACAGATCCGCCGCAGCCATGGCCACAAGATAGCGTGATACACATTTGGAGAGACCGCACTTTCCCCGGGACAGGATCACAATGGATATCACATTAGCTGTGTTAGGGAAGAATCAAACATCGACAAAGTGCATGAGCAGTGTAGGTTACAGGGTCCCCCCATATAACACGCGATTTCACATTAAGATTAGAGTTGAGCATAGACATTCATGACAGGGCGAGCGGCCCACCGCACAAAATGTTTAAAGGTTCAAGCTCAAGTGAGTTTATTGTCATGTGTCCCTGATAGGACAATGCAATTATTGCCTTGCTTCAGCACAACAGAACATAGTAGGCTTTTACTACAAAACAGATCAGTGTGTCCATATACCATAATATAAATGTATACACACATGCATAAATAAACTGATCAAATGCAAGTTACAGATGATGGGTTATTAATAATCAGAATTTTGTCCGAGCCGGGTTTAATAGCCTGATGGCTGTGGGGAAGTAGCTATTCCTGAACCTGGTTGTTGCAGTCTTCAGGCTCCTGTACCTTCTACCTGAAGGTAGCAGGAAGATGAGTGTGTGGCCAGGATGGTGTGGGTCTTTGATAAACTGCCAGCCTTTTTGAGGCAGCGACTTGAGGTTGGGCGACGAGAATGAAAAGCATTTCCCCTGTTAGGACTGTCGCCAATGTTGACGGACGAATGGAATCGCAATAGATGCGTGAATGAAAATAATGATAGTTTTACAATGAATGTACACGGAATAACATTTTATCAGGTCGGATAAACATGATATTCGCGGCAGGGGCTCTATTAGAGAAGAAATATGTGATCTGAAAATGAAGCGAGACGCCACGACGTTTTATTTGTGGAGTTAGTGAAATCAAATGCCATCGGACAACTTATAATGGATGTCTGAAAATGTAGCCGTGATTTTCTACGTCTTTAACTCATTTACGCTACGTTTCATTAACATGACATGCTTACAGTAAACGATACAGTTATTTGAATCGAATTATATCGATGTAGGTATTGCAGTTATGTTCATCATTTCCTATTTGATTGAAACGTCCCGCAGTAAATCAATAACATCGATTATTTTCACTTTATCATTTCAATTCATCAGTCAGTCACCGCTCTTGGACCGATCACTCTCGGTAACATCTCGCCAGTGACAAATTGTATAAATGGCTCATTTTCCCTATTGCTGTTTACACACACATGGTTAGGATACCGGAACCGCCACACACGTACCTGAGATTCTGACCAGAGTCGCACAGTGACGGGATCTTCCTTCAGCCGTTTTCTCCGTGCAATGGATTCCCTGCGGCAGCGGTTTCGCTTCTGTCACAGATTCTACAGACGGCAACTGCTTCTCACCCGCAAGGACAGAACAATGCGTCGAGAATGAAACATTGGACATTGAACGTTGAGTAGACTATGTTTGTTTCTGCTAAGAGTGGATATCCACCCACGGCAGGCATTGCAATGTTGATGAATAATATCCTTCACCTGGGTGTGAAGCAGTGGAGACATTATGGCCAACGGCTCCGCAGCCGGGGTCATGTTTGATCAAAAACCAGAGTGTATCTATTGCAACCGAACGGCTCACGATATATGTGTGCACATAGGCGACGAGGAAGCGCGGTTTAATACACCTATACACGACGAGACGTCACCTGGTGTCACCGATAGGAACAGTGTCTAGCCGATGAATGGATACTATAATGTAAACACAAAATATTTTATTGACTGCAGGAAGTTTCAGTCAAACAGAACATTAATGAAATACATTAAATCAGTTCAACCAACTGCAGCATTTGCTATTGAAAATGTACTATTCAGTTGACCGAAACGAGGTATTGCTGAGTTCAGCCCTTCACAAACACGGCTGTAGTCGTCTTTCAATGGATTGGAGGACAGGGACATCTAAACGCCACATATCTGCCAAGAATGGAGTAGGAAAAATGCTTTTATTGACGATTCATAACATAGATCCAATTACTTACCAAGAATTCCAAGCACTGCTATAATCGGGTAATAAATCATTTCTGCCTGGAATATGGGAAGCAGCAGAAAAAACGGATAATCGGTGAATATAAGTTTCATCCTGGAGAGACGTGAGAGAGAAGCTCAGAGTTCGATGCTGGAATGCAACTGACAGCGCGTTGCAGAGAAAGGCTTCATATCTACTCGAGATCGTCTTCCCCTGGGATCACGAAGACACAAACAAGAACATTAACATCACTTCGTGGTATCTGAACATCGTATCAACAATATTCACAGCCATGATTTCACCACACGATCTATAACCACTAATGATGTTTTTATCTGTGGAAATACCTGAATTTAAGATTATATATTTACATAATTTCCCTCTATTCTGATTTAAATGTCGGAATTTGAATGCTATACAGTAACACGTTCAACAAGTGGGGCCTCGCTTCTCTTATTCTGTAAAACGGTGCTTCTCTGCCAAAGCTCAAACTAAATCCAACAAGCTGTAACAAACTTTCAAAGTTTCGCTAGACTCGCAGTGATACAACTAGATTCGAATCAATATCAATTTCGGCTCGCTAGAGGTTACTAGAACAATAACGGTGCATGTAAAGCCGGGACAGTATTGCGAGTTCAGTGAATCACAATATTGGGAGTGGATGGCAGCAAATGTAGTCGTGGGTTCATAGAATCATAGAGCCATACATTGTGAAAACAGGGCGTTCGGCCCAACTCTCCCACACCTACCAATATGTCTTACATACATGTATTCTGCATGTGTTTTGCAAAGACATGCGAGTCCTCGAGTTGCTAGGACACTGCAAGTGTCATGCATGTCCCGGTGCGGATGACGACGCTGGGATAGGTGAGGAGGAGACACGGGTTTGCTCTTGAGTACGAGCACTCTATAGGTAGGTATGTTGCAAAACCTACCTGAATCGTCGATGAGAATCTGCCCCAGCCCGTGTGCGCGATTTTGGCGCTGTTTAGTGGGGGCGGGTTTAAAACGCGATTTTTACTATGCTGTTCCAATCGAAGATGTTCAGCCTAGTAAATCATTAACGAAAAATCGCTGAAAGACCCCGTCGCAAAAGGTATTATTAGTTTTTATGGCCTTGTATAATAGTTATAATAGTTTTAAAATCACTCTCTCAACTCGCGACCTCTCGCAGCCCCAGGGTTTTATAAAACAAACAATTAAAGGTATGTACCTTATTTTTACATTAAAAGGGGCTTCTTAAGTCCGCTTTGTACATAGTTTACTATAGCGAGTAGTTCATTTTGGGCTCTTTATATGCCGCAGTATTTTTCTGGGCATTTGAGGGCACAAATCCAGCGCAATGTGAACGTTCTAAACCAGCGCGTTCACAGGAACCCACTAGAAAGCTGATTTAAAATGGACTTTAATTTACAGCAATTGAACACTAAATTCCTCCCATTTGGCCTATAAATTGATGTAAATGAGATTTAAAAATCATGTTTTATAGTGAATTTTTTGTGAATATTATTTGGACACTTAGGCTATTTAAAAATGTTAATCATTTATTAAGGAATGGATAGATGTTTAGATCTAGTAATTGAAGTTTGAAATTAGCTACAATTGGGTAACTAACGAATTATATGCTTTAATTTCAGGTCATCCAAGTAAGATTGTTTTATATTTGTTTCAGAATGGTTCAATCTATGATAACTGAAAATTTCATTCAGTTCTCTTAATTTTTAAGAAGGTTATGGCCTTTTGACTGTCCATGATCACAGCTTTTTTGTTATGTCCATAGAAAATCAATAGGGAACAAGATGCTAATTTCCGAGTATGAAAATGGCCATAACGTTTTTTTATTACTTGAGATATGAAAGTGAATTAGGGGTCAAATTAAACTTCTTTTCATGCTTTATCTGGTGGGATAAATTGCAGACTTGATTTTTTAAATCTCAAAATGTTGTAACATTGCTACTATAGGTATGCAAGGTATATATAGCAGACAGTTATGAGTCGGTGGACATGTCCATATGCCAGGACTTTGCGGCTGACCTATATGAATAAGCCTCAGTTGTCACAGACCTCGTCAGCAAGTGTATTGTGGATGGTGCATCACAAACCGCCATATTTGGTTCCATAACAGAATATACGGAACATCGACTCCCACGTGATGTTCATGTCTGCAACGTCCAGGCCAAGTGATCCTGAGCGGTACAAGATGTCTACTCACGTTCTTCGCAGAGTTATTAAGAATAACCCGAGGCTATTGCGGACAAGGATGAAGTCCCGAGACAACTGCATGGATGTCGGTGATTTGTGGTAAGGCTTGCACGGGGTGGGATCAATGTATTAAATGCATCTTTACTCTCCACTCGAGTATGAGTATAACCTACTTGAAGAAGACGGCCTTCACCCTAATGCAAGGGAAAGCAAAGGTAGCGTGCCTTCATAGCTATCCTCCTATTACTCTGACATCCAGCACCGGCAAGTACCTCCAGATGTTGGTGATGGCGCCCAGTCTCTCCAGCCTCCCAGACAACTTGACCAGTTGCATTTACCTACAGTCGCAACAGGTCGACAGGGAACGCCGCCACTTCCTTGACCACTAAACATCTTTCGAACACTTAGATAACAAGTATTCCTGCTTATTGATCGGATATTGCTCCGCCTTCAATGCCATTATCACATATAATCTTATCGCCAATATCCTGATCCTAGAAATATAGAAACATAGAAAATAGGTGCAGGTGTAGGCCATTCGGCCCTTCGAGCCTGCACTGCCATTCAATATGACCATGGGTGATCATCATACTAAGTAACCTGTACCTGCCTTCTCTGCATATCCCCTTATCCCTTTAGCCACAAGGGTCACATCTAACACCCGCTTAAATATAGCCAATGAACTGGCCTCAACTACCTTCTGTGGCAGAGAATTCATGAGATTCACCACTCTCTGTGTGAAAAATGTTTTTCTCATCTCAGTTCTAAAAGATTACCCCTTCATCCTTAAACTGTGACCCCTTTTTCTGAACTTCCACAACATCGGGAACAATCTTCCTGCATCTAGCCTGTACAAGCCCATTAGAATGTTATAAGTTTCTATAAGAACCCCCCTCAATCTTCTAAATTCTAGCCAGTACAAGCCGAGGGGTAGGATTGAGCATAGAAGTTAGGACGTCATGTTAAAATTGAACAGCGCATTGTTGAGGCCAATTCTGGAAAATGGTGTACAATTTTGGTCGCCAAATTTTAGAAAAGATGTCAACAATATAGTGAAAGTACTAGTGAGAGTACTAGAGGAGATTTACTAGAGTGTTGCCTGGGTTTCAGCACCTAAGTTACAGAGAAAGGTTGAACAAAATACGTCTTTATTCTTTGGAGCGCACAATGTTAAGGGGGACTTGATAGAGGTCTTTAAAATTATGAGATGGATAGACATAGTTGACGTGGATACGCTTTTTACATTGAGAGTAGGGAAGATCTAAACAAGAGTACATGATTTGAGAATTAAGGGCTATTGAGGGCGAACTTCTTTACTAAGAGAATGATAGATGTGTGAAATGAGCTTCCAGTGGAAGTGGTGGAGGGAGGTTCGATTTGATCATTTAAAAATAAATTGGATAGGTATATGGACGGGAAAGGAATGGGTATGGTCTGGGTGCAGGTAGATGGGACTAGGTGAGAGGAAGTGTTCGGCACGGATTAGAAGGGCCGAAATGGCCTGTTCCCGTGCTGTAAATGTTATATGGTTATATGGTTCTAGGATACACGTTGTGCACAGCAAGGGGAACTCTAGAGGAGCAATAATAATATATATATGCGATGCTGCTGTTTGGGATGAAAAGATGCAAGTGATCAGCGGTGATTTATTAATAGAAGTTTGCTCCTTCAAATTAGGAAATTGCGATCGTAATCTTTACCAAAGACCATATTTAATAAAACAACAATCAGAAATATATGTGTAGCAGAGAGATATGAAGTTCACAAAATGAAAGATATGTTGCATCATCCAACTTTGTTAGTGCCGGCAAAACGCCGCGCCTTTCATGGATCATATGTTTACTCTCTTCATACGCGCATCAGTTGGTGGAAAATCGGTCGGAAGAGGGTGATGTCGGGAATGGCAGAGCAGATTATATTATCCCGCCTTAACTGAGAGGAACTTCACGTTTTTGATACCGTATACATTGGAATCCTTCTCATCCATCTGAGCTGACAGATGGTGTGCTATCTGATCCAGAATACCAGACTGATTCTTGGGATGTCATGACTTTCATATGAAGAAAGACTGGATAGACTCGGCTTGTACTCGCTAGAATTGAGAAGATTGAGGGAGAATCTTATAGAAACTTACAAAATTCTTATGGGGTTGGACAGGCTAGATGCAGGAAGATTGTTCCCAATGATGGGGACGTCCAGAACAAGGGGTCACAGTTTAAGGATAAGGGGGAAGTCTTTTAGTAGCAATGTTACAAAATTTTGAGATTAAAAAAAATCAAGTCTGTAATTTATCCCATCAGATAAAGCATAAAAAGAAGTTTAATTTGACACCTAGTGAAAATCGCGTTTTAAACCCGCTCCCTCTAAACAGCGCCAAAATCACGCACACGGGCTGGGACAGATTTTCAGCGACGCTTCAGGTAGGCTTTGCAACATACCTACTTTTAGGACTTGATTTTAACAGATTTTTTCTCACCGAATGTCAAAATCCGGATTACAAAATATGGGGGGTGGATTGCCACAACTTCTCAAAACATGGGGGGGGGGGGGGGGTGGCGAGGGGATGGATTTCAGCCCATTCTACAAACAACATTGTGGTATTCACTTGGTCAGATCTCGAACCTTCTTAACATATCTTCAGACTGCTGGCACCTCTTCAGTTATACTGGTTAAAAGACGGGCAGCAGAATAAAATCAACATGGCGAAACAGATGGGTGAGGTGGAATATGGGGGAGTACATGGGGGAACACTGTTCATAACTGAATGTCTTATTTCAATATTGTGGGATACATAATAATAATAATAATAATAATAATTTTATTTATAGAGCACTTTAATAACAAACATAGCTGCAACAAAGTGCTGTACATCACTAATCATTGACAAAAAAAAGTTGATACACACCAAAAATAACAATCAAAAGAAATAGTAGGAAAAGACATGCAAAATAAAGAAACATCAAAAACACCAAAAACAGAAGCAAAGTGTCGGGCACGGTCAAAAGCCAGGGAGTACAAATGTGTTTTAACACTGGATTTGAAGATGGACAGTGAGGGGGCCTGTCTGATGTGCAACGGCAGGGTGTTCCAGAGCGCTGGAGCAGCAACAGAGAAGGCTCTATCCCCTCTGAGCCTCCGACTAGACCTCGGTACCTCCAGGTCTGACCAGCTGACCTGAGGCAGAGAAGGGGAATACGACAAAAAGGTCGCATTCCCCCGCAGGGAGAGACAGCAAACCCCGTTTCAACCCCCTCCCAAAAACAAAAGCTAAAACCAAAAAACTAGACTAACCAAACAAAATAAACAACATACAAAACACAAAAACAACGGGACTGCCGGTGAGCCGCTGCAGCCAGAGCCGCGCCGCCACTCCTCAAAGGAATGGGAAACTGTCATATTACCAACCAGCTTCAAAGACACGAAACGCAGAAGAAGCTCACCCTATCGACGGTATCCCCGTTTAGGACGTACATGGTAAATGGTAGGGAATTGAAGAATGCAGGTGAACAGAGGGATCTGGGAATAACTGCACAGTTCCCTGAAAGTTGAATCTCATGTAGATAGGATGGTAAAGAAAGATTTTGGTGTGCTGGCCTTTATAAATCAGAGCATTGAGTATAGAAGTTGGGATGTAATGTTAAAATTGTACAAGGCATTGGTGAGGCCAAATCTGGAGTATGGTGTACAATTTTGGTCGCCTAATTATAGGAAGGATGTCAACAAAATAGAGAGTACAGAGGAGATTTACTAGAATGTTGCCTGGGTTTCAACAACTAAGTTACAGAGAAAGGTTGAATAAGTTAGGGCTTTATTCTCTGGAGCGCAGAAGGTTAAGGGGGGGACTTGATAGACGTCTTTAAAATGATGAGAGGGATAGACAGAGTTGATGTGGACAAGCTTTTCCCTTTGAGAATAGGGAAGATTCAAACAAGAGGACATGACTTCAGAATTAAGGGACAGAAGTTTAGGGGTAACATAAGGGGGAACTTCTTTACTCAGAGAGTGGTAGCGGTGTGGAATGAGCTTCCAGTGGAAGTGGTGGAGGCAGGTTCGTTGGTATCATTTAAAAATAAGTTGGATAGGCATATGGATGAGAAGGGAATGGAGGGTTATGGTATGAGTGCAGGCAGGCGGGACTAAGGGAACAAAAGTTGTTCGGCACGGAATTGTAGGGCCGAGATGGCCTGTTTCCGTGCTGTAATTGTTATATGGTTATATGGTTATATGGTTAAAAGCTGCCATGGCCAGATGGGGCTATGAACCTGGCAAAACCACCTGTGAATGTGGAGAAGAGGACTATACAAAGCAGCACTGCCTTGTCTGCCCCCTACTACCCAACCAGTGCAGCCCAAAGGATCTTGCAGTGTTCAATAAAAACACAAAGGACTGTGTAAAAGAATGGGAAACTGGCAATATAACCAACCAGCTTCAAAGACACGAATAGCAGTCGAAGCTCACCCTATCGACGGTATCCCCGTTTATACTCAATGGTGTGTACGTCCTCGGATGATGTGCACTCCTAAAGTCCCTGATCAGCTCCTTGGTTCTTTTGATGTTCAAGAGGAGGCTGTTGTCCTGACACCAGAGATGCTAGAACATCAGGTTCTAGGACAATCCTTCATGCTTGTACCAGTTCCTCATGCGTTAGTCAGCGGGATGAATAAGGGGAAGCTTAAGTGAACTAAACCATTTTCAATGTTTAAAAGATCACTGGTATCACTTAGTGTTTTGATATTGTTACGCAGCCTGGATTAGTGAGTATTAGCTGTCAGGAGAGGTTGGAAAATCTTGCTATGTTTTCCCTGGAGCGTCGGAGATGTGGGGAGCCTTAATCATAGAAACATAGAAATTAGGTGCAGGAGTAGAGGCCATTCGGCCCTTCAAGCCTGCACCATTCGCCATTCAATATGATCATGGCTGATCATCCAACTCAGTATCCCGTACCTGCCTTCTCTCCATAACCCCTGATCCCCTTAGCCACAAGGACCACATCTAACTCCCTCTTAAATATAGCCAATGAAATGGCCTCAACTACCCTCTGTGGGTGAGAGTTCCAGAGATTCAACACTCTCTGCGTGAAAAAAAGTTCTTCTCATCTTCGTTTTAAAGGATTTCCCCCTTATCCTTAAGCTGTGACCCCTTGTCCTGGACTTCCCCAACATCGGGAGCAATCTTCCTGCATCTACCCTGTCCAACCCCTTAAGAATTTTGTAAGTTTCTATAAGATCCCCTCTCAATCTCCTAAATTCTAGAGAGTATAAACCAAGTCTATCCAGTCTTTCTTCATAAGACAGTCCTGACATCCCAGGAATCAGTCTGACGAACCTTCTCTGTACTCCCTCTATGGCAATAATGTCCTTCCTCAGATTTGGAGACCAAAACTGTACGCAATACTCCAGGTGTGGTCTCACCAAGACCCTGTACTCAAGTCAAGAGTCAAGAGAGTTTTATTGTCATGTGCCCCAGATAGGACAATTACATTATTGCTTGCTCAGCACAACAGAATATGTACACATAATACAGAACAGGAGATAAAAGTTCAGTGTGTCTATAGACTATAGATCATATATATATACACAATAAATAAACAGATAAAGTGCAATAGGCTGTTATTGTTCAGAGTTTGGTTGATGTTGTATTTAGTAGCCTGGTGGCTGAGGGGAAGCGCCTGTTCCTGAACCTGGACCTCAGGTTCCAGATCTCAGGTTTCTGTACCTTGTTCCTGAAGGCAATGTGTGGCCAGGATGGTGTGGGTCCTCGGCGATGTTGTCTGCCTTTTCGAGACAGCGACTGCGATAGTCAGATCCCTTTGATGTTGGGGAGGTCAGAGCAGGTGATGGACTGGGCGGTGTTTACAACTCGTTGTCGTCTTTTCCGCTCCAGGACGTTCAAGTTGCCGAACCAGGCCACGATACAACCGGTCAGAATGGTTTCTGCCGTGAACCTGCGTGCTCTCAGAGAGGGAGGGGTGCAGAGAGGGAGGGAGGAGAGAGGGAGGGGATGCAGAGAGGGAGGGAGCAGAGAGGGAGGGGGCAGAGAGGAAGGGGGCAGAGAGGGAGGGGGCCAGAGAGGGAGGGGATGCAGAGAGGGAGGGGGCAGAGAGGGGTCAGAAAGGGAGGAAGGAGAGAGGGGAGGGTCAGAGAGGGAGGGGGGCAGCGAGGGGGGATCAGAGAGGGAGGGGATGCAGAGAGGGAGGGAGCAGAGAGGGAGGGGGCAGAGAGGGAGGGGCAGAGAGGGAGGGGATGCAGAGAGGGGAGCAGAAATGGAGGGGGAGAGAGGGGGAGCAGAGAGGGAGGGGATGCAGAGAGAGAGGGGTGCAGAGAGGGGAGCAGAGAGGGAGGGGATGCAGAGAGGGAGGGGATGCAGAGAGGGGGCAGAAAGGGAGGGGGGAGAGGGGGTGGCAGAGAGGGCGCAGAGAGGGAGGGGTGCAGAGAGGGAGGGGGACAGAGAGGGAGGGCGGCCGAGAGGGAGGGGATGCAGAGAGGGGGGGCAGAAAGGGAGGATAGAGGGGAGGATCAGAGAGGGAGGGGGGCAGCGAGGGGGCATCAGAGAGGGAGAGCAGATAGGCAGGGGGTAGAGAGGGAGGGGGCAGAGAGGGATGGGGGCAGAGAGGGAGGATGTGCAGAGAGGGGGTTACAGAGAGGAGGGGGGCAGAGAGGGAGGGGACAGATAGGGAGGGGGCAGAGAGGGAGCGGGCAGAGAGGAAGGGGGCAGAGAGGGAGGGGGAAGTGAGAGAGGGGGCAGAGAGGAAAGGGGCCGAGAGGGAGGGGGTAGCAAGGGAGGACGTAGAGAGGGATGGGGCAGAGAGGGGGGCTGAGAGGGAGGGGGCAGAGAGGGAGGTGGTAGAGAGGGAGGGAGCAGAGAGGGAGGGGGCTGAGAGGGGTGTCAGAGAGGGAGGTCGCAGAGAGAAAGTAGACAGAGAGGGAGGAGACACAGAGAGGGAGGGGGCAGAGAGGGTGACAGAGAGGGAGGGGGCATAGAAGGAGGAGGCAGAGAGGGAGGCGGCAGATAGGGAGGTGGAAGAGAGGGAGGGAACAGAGAGGGAGGGGGAAGAGAGGGAGAGAGGTCATAGAGGGAGGGGGCGCAGAGAGGGGGGGCAGAGAGGGAAAGGGCAGAGAGGGAGAGCAAGAGAGGGAGGGGGCAGAGAGGGAGAGGGCAGAGAGGGATGGGGCAGAGAGGGAGGGGGAAGAGAGGGAGAGGGGGAAGAGAGGGAGGGGGCAGAGAAGGAGCGTGCAGAGAGGGAGGGGGAAGAGAGGGATGGGGCAGAGAGGGAGGGTGGACAGAGAGGGAGGGGGCAGAGAGGGAGAGGGGCAGAGAGGGAGGGGGCAGAGAGGGAGAGGGCAGAGAGGGAGGGTGCACAGAGAGGGATGGGGCAGAGAGGGAGAGGGCAGAGAGGGAGGGTGGACAGAGAGGGAGGGGACAGAGAGGGAGGGGGCAGAGAGGGAGGGGCAGAGAGGGAGTGGCAGAGAGATAGGGTGGACAGAGAGGGAGGGGGCAGAGAGGGGGGCAGAGAGGGAGGGGCAGAGAGGGAGGGAACAGAGAAGGAGGTGGGAGAGAGGAGGCAGAGAGGGAGGGGGCAGAGAGGGAGGGGGCGGAGAGGGAGGGGGAAGAGAGGGAGGGGCAAGAGAGGGAGGGGGTACAGAGAGAGGAGGCAGAGAGGGAGGGGCAAGAGGGGGGAGATAGAGAGGGAGAGGGCAGAGAGGGAGGGGGCAGAGAGGGAGGGGGCAGAGAGGGAGGCGGCAGAGAGGGAGGAGGCCCAGATAAGGAGGGGGCCAGAGAAGGAGGAGGACAGAAAGGAGGAGGCAAAGAGAGGGAGAGCGCAGAGAGGGATGAGGGCAGAGAGGGAGGGGGCGCAGAGAGGGAGGGGGCGCAGAGAGGGGGAGGGGCAGAGAATGAGGGGGAAGACAAGGAGGGGGAAGACAGGGAGGGGGAAAAGAGAGGGAGGGGACATAGAGGGAGGGGACAGAGGCAGAGGTCGGTAAAAGAGGGAGGGGGGAAAGAGAGGGAGGAGGAAAAGAGAGGGAGCGGCAGAGAGGGAGGTGGAACAGAGAGGGAGGGGGCAGAGAGGGAGGGGGCAGAGAGGGAGGAGAGGAGAGAGGGAGCGGACAGAGAGGGAGAAGTGAGAGCGGGAGGCGCGCAGAGAGGGAGGAAACAGAGAGGGAGGGGGTACAGAGAGGGAGGGGGCAGAGAGGGAGCGGGGACAGAGAGGGAGGGGGAGAGAGGGAGGACAGAGAGGGAGCGGGAGAGAGGGAGAATGGACAGAGAGGGCGCGGTACAGAGAGGGATGGGTGTCAGAGAGGGAGAGCAGAGAGGGAGGGGGCAGACAGGGAGGGGGAAAGAGAGGAAGGAGAGAAAGAGAGGAAGGTGGCAGAGAGGGAGAAGGCCGAGAGGAGGGGGTAGAGAGGGAGGGGGTAGAGAGGGAGGAGGACCAGTGAGCGAGGTGGCAGAGAGAGAGAGGGAACTGAGAGGGGGCAGAGAGGGAGGGAACAGAGAGGGAGAGGGGAAAGAGAGCGAACAAACAGAGAGGGAGGGGCAAGAGAGGAAGGACAGGGATGGATGGGGCAGAGAGGGAGGGTTAAGAGAGGGAGGATGCAGAAAGGGAGGCGCAGAGAGGGAGGATGTCAGAGACGAAGGCGGCAGAGAGGGAGGAGGAAAAGAGGCAGTACAGAGAGGGAGGGGGGAGAGAGGGAGGAGGACAGAGAGGGAGAGGTGCCAGAGAGGGAGACGGCATAGAGGGAGGTGGCAGAGAGGGAGCGGGGAAAGAGAGGGAGGGGGAACAGAGAGGGAGAGCAGAGAGGGAGGAGGCAGAGAGGGAGGGGGGAAAGAGAGGTAGGGGGGAAATAGAGGAAGATGGGGGGAGAGAGTGAGAGCAGAAGGGAGTAGGGAGAGAGGGAGGACGGACAGAGAGGGAGGGGGGACAGAGAGGGAGGAGATCCAGATTGGGAGGGTAGGATAGGGAGGGGGCAGTGAGGGAGGGGGAAGAGAGGGGGGACAGAGAGGGAGGATGGACAGAGAGGGAGGGGAACACAGAGGGAGAGGGCAGAGAGGGAGAGGAGGGAGGGAGTGGAAACAGAGAGGGAGTGGGGACAGAGAGGGAGGGGGAAGAGAGGGAGGAGGGACAGAGAGGGAAAGGAAGATAGGGAGGGGGGCCAGAGGGGAGGGGGTTGAGAGGGAGAGGAGAGCATAGAGGGAGGGGGAAGAGAGGAAGGACAAGAGAGGATGGGGCAGAGAGGGAGGGGGGGACAGATAGGGGCAGAGAGGAAGGGGGCGAGAGAGGGAGGGGGCAGAGAGGGAGGCCGCGAGAGGGAGAGTGCAGAGAGGAAGGGGGCACAGAGAGGAGGCAGAGAGGGAGGGGGCAGAGGAGGGAGGGGCACAGAGAGGAGGCAGAGAGGGAGGGGGCAGAGAGGGTGGGGGGTCGAGAGGGGGAGAGAGATGAGGGGAAGATAGGGGGGAAAGATGAGGAGGGGAGTGAGGGAGGAGAGAGCATAGAGGGAGGGGGGAAGAGAGGGAGCGGGCAGAGAGAGAGGGGGGCCAGAGAGAGCGAGGGCAGAGAGCAAGGGCACAGAGAGATAGAATGCAGCGAGGGAGGAGATAGAGAGAGGAGTGGGAAGAGGGGGTGAGAGAGGAAGGTCAGAGAGGGATGGACGCAGAGAGGGAGGGGACATCGTGTGGGAGGGGGGCCAGAGGAGGGGACAGAAAGGGAGAAGGAAGAGAGGAGGGGGCAGAGAGAGAGGAGGAATAGAGAGGGAGGGGGAAGAGAAGGAGAAGGGTAGAGTGGAGAGGGGGGTAGAGTGGGAGGTGGACAGAGAGGAGGGTGGGGACAGAGAGGGAGGGGGACAGAGAGGGGAGGGAAGAGAGGGAGGGAAGAGAGGGAGGGGGAGATAGGGAGGGGGAAGAGCGGGGACAATCAGAGAGGGAGAGGGCAGAGAGGGTGGGGGCAGATAGGGAGGAGCGCAGAGAGAGAGAAGGAAGAGAGGGAGGGGAAGAGAGGAAAGGGGCAGAGAGGGAGGGGGCAGAGAGGGAGAGGGGCAGAGAGGGAGGACAGAGAGGGATGGGGCAGGGAGGGAGGGGGCAGAGAGAGGAGGGGGCAGAGTGGGAGGGGGGAAGAGAGGGTGGGGGTGCAGAGAAGGACGGGGAAGAGAGGAGGAGGGGCGGAGAGGGGAGGGGGATAGAGAGGGAGGGGGCTAGAGAGGGAGGGGGCAGAGATGGAGGTGGCAGAGAGGAGGAGGGGAAGAGAGGGAGGGGGAAAGAGGAGGGGGAAAGAGAGGGAGGGGGAAGAGAGGGAGGAGGCAGAGAAGGAGAGCACAGAGGGAGAAGGTAGAGCTGCAGGAGACAGAGCGGGAGGCAACAGAGAGGGAGGGGAGCAGAGAGGGAGGAGACAGAAAGGGAGAAGAGAGAGCGGGGATGAAGAGAGGGAGGAGGGCAGAGAAGGAGGGGGGGCAGAGAGGGTGGGAAGACAGAGAGGGAGGGGGCCAGAGTGGGAGGGGGAAGATAGGGAGGAGACAGAGAGGGAGAGCGGCAGAGAGGGGATGGCGCAGAGAGGGAGGTTGGACAGAGGGGGAGGGGGGAACAGAGAGGTGAGGGGCAGAGAGGGGGGAACAAGAGGAGGAGGGGTGGTCAGAGAGGGAGGGGGAAGAGAGAGGGAGGGGGAAGGGAAGCGAAGAGGGGGAAAAGAGAGGGAGGGGAAGAGAGGGAGGGGGCGCAGAGGGGGATGGGAGCAGAGAGGGAGGGGACAGAGAGGGATGCTCAGAGAAGAAGGGGGAAGAGAGGAAGAGGGTAAATCGGGAGGGGACAGGGAGCAAGGGGGCAGAGAGGGAGTCGCAGGAGAGGGAGAGGACAGAGAGGGAGGGGGCACAGAGAGGGCGGGGTCGGAGGGGTCAGAGAGGAAGAGGCATAGAGGGAGGGGCAGAGAGTGAGGGGAGCAGAAAGGGAGGGGCAAGAGAGGTAGGGGGCGGAGAGGGAGGGGAGCAGAGAGGGAGGTGGAAGAGAGGGAGAAGGCCGAGAGGAAGGGGGTAGAGAGGGAGGGGGTAGAGAGGGAGGAGGACCAGTGAGGGAGGTGGCAGAGAGAGAGAGAGGGAGCAGAGAGGGAGGGGTCAGAGAGGGAAGACCAGAGAGGGAGAAGGCAGAGAAGGAGGGGCAGAGAGGGAGGTGGCAGAGAGGGAGGGGGAACAGAGAGGGGGTACAGAGAGCGGGCAGAGAGGGAGGGAACAGAGAGGGAGAGGGGAAAGAGAGCGAACAAACAGAGAGGGAGGGGCAAGAGAGGAAGGACAGGGATGGATGGGGCAGAGAGGGAGGGGGAAGAGAGGGAGGATGCAGAAAGGGATGGAGCAGAGAGGGGGCGGAGAGAGGGAGGGGGAAGAGAGGGGGAGCAGAGAGGGAGAAGGGATGAGAGGGAGGGGGAAGTGAGGGACGGGGACAGAGAGGGAGGGGGCAGAGAGGGATGGGGCAGAGAGGGAGGCAGAAGAGAGGGAGGGAGCAGAGAGGGAGAGACAGAGAGGGAGGGAGCAGAAAGGGATGGGGCAGAGAGGGAGGGGACAGAGAGGGAGGCCGCTGAGAGGGATGGGGCAGAGAGGGATGGGGCAGAGAGGGAGAGACAGAGATGGAGTGGGCAGAGAGAGAGGGTGCAGAGAGGGAGGGGAAGCAGAGAGTGAGGGTGGATGAGAGGGAGGGAGCAGAGAGGGAGGGGGAAGAGAGAGATGGGGCAGGGAGGGAGGGGGAGAGGGAGGGAGGTCAGAGAGGGAGGGGGGACAGAGAGGGAGAGGGGCCAGAGAGGGAGGTGGACAGAGAGGGAGGTGGATAGAGAGGGAGAGGGTACAGAGAGGGAGGGTTAAGAGAGGTAGGGGGCAGAAAGGGAGGAGCAGAGAGGGAGGGGGTCAGAGACGGAGGCGGCAGAGAGGGAGGAGGCAAAGAGGCAGTACAGAGAGGGAGGGGGGAGAGAGGGAGGGAGAACAGAGAGGGTGAGGAGCCAGAGAGGGAGACGACATAGAGGAAGGTGGCAGAGAGGGAGGGGGGAAAGAGAGGAAGGGGGATATAGAGGAAGGGGGGTAGAGAGGGAGAGCAGAAAGGGAGTAGGGAGAGAGGGAGGCCGGACAGAGAGGGAGGGGGGACAGAGAGGGAGGGGGTCCAGAGTGGGAGGGTAGGATAGGGAGGGGGCAGTGAGGGAGGGGGCAGTGAGGGAGCGGGAAGAGAGGGGGGTCAGAGAGGGAGGATGGACAGAGAGGGAGGGGGTCCACAGAGGGAGGGGGAGAGAGGGAGTCGGGAGAGATGGAGGGCGCAGAGAGGGAGGGGGTAGAGAGGGAGGGGGGACATAGAGGGAGAGGGCAGAGAGGGAGAGGGAGTGGGACAGAGATGGAGTGGGAACAGAGAGGGAGGGGGAAGAGGGGGAGGAGGGACAGAGAGGGAGAGGAAGATAGGGAGGGGGACAGAGAGGGAGGTGTCAGAGAGGGAGGTGGGCAGAGAGGGAGTAGATAGAGAGGGAGGGGCAGAGAGGAAGGTCAGAGAGGGATGGGGCAGAGAGGGAGGGGGGACAGAGAGGGGGAAGAGAGGGAGGGAGCAGAGAAGGAGGGAGCAAAGAGGGAGGGCGCAGAGAGGGAGGGTGCAGAGAGGGAGGGGGCTGAGACGGAGGGGGTAGAGAGGGAGGGGCCAGAGAGGGATGGGGTTAAAGAGGGGGAAGAGAGATGAGGGGGAAGATAGGGAGGAGGAAGAGAGGGAGTGGGCGCATATAGGGAGGGGGAAGAGAGGGAGCGGGCAGAGAGAGAGGGGGCCAGAGAGGGAGGGGGACAGAGAGAGGGGTCGCAGAGAGATAGAAGGCAGCGAGGGAGGAGATAGAGAGGGAGGGGGCAGAGGGGGAAGAGAGGAAGGTCAGAGAGGGATGGGGCAGAGAGGGAGGGGGCAGAGAGGGAGGGGACAGAGAGGGAGGGGGCTGGGAGGGATGGGGCAGAGAGGGAGGTGGGCAGAGAGGCAGTTGGGACAGAGAGGGAGGGGGCAGAGAGGGAGGAGGCAGAGAGGGTGGGGGTACAGAGAGGGAGGAGGCGGAGAGGGAGGAGGCGGAGCGGCAGGGGGTACAGAGAGGGAGAAGAGAGAGAGGGTGGGCGCAGAGAGAGAGAGGGGACAGAGAGGGAGGACGCAGAGAGGGAGGGGGCACAGAGAGAGAGGAGGACAGAGAGGGATGGGGCAGAGAGTGAGGGGCCTGAGAGGGAGGACGGAGAGGGATGGGGCAGAGAGGGAGGAGGCAGAGAGGGAGCGGTAGAGAGGGCGGGCGCAGATAGGGAGGGGTGCAGAGAGGGAGGGGGGTAGAGAGGGAGGACGGAGAGGATTGGGGCAGAGAGGGAGGGGGCAGAGAGGGAGGGGCCAGAGAGGGAGGGGGCAGAGAGGGAGGGGCAGAGAGTAGGGGGAAAGAGGGGGAGGGGGGTAGAGAGGGAGGAGGCAGAGAGGGAGGGGGCAGAGCGGGAGGCTGACAGAGAGGGAGGTCGCACAGAGGGAGGGGACAGAGAGGGATGTGGCAGAGAAGGAGGGGGCAGAGGGAGAGGACGTACAGAGAGGGAGTAGGCAGAGAGGGAGCGCGCGAGAGGCAGGGGGCAGAGAGGGATGGGGACAGAGAGGGGGCAGAGAGGAAGGGGGCAGAGATGGATGGGAACAGAGAGGGAGGGGGCAGAGAGGGATGGGGACAGAGAGGGATGGGGACAGAGAGGGGGCAGAGAGGGAGGGGGCAGAGAGGGATGGGGACAGAGAGGGAGGGAATGCAGAGAGGGGGGATCAGAGAGGGGCCAGTTAAGGAGGTGGACAGATAGGGATGGGCCTGAGAGGGGGCAGAGAGGGAGGTGGCAGAGAGGGAGTTGGACAGAGAGGGGGCAGAGAGGAAGGGGGCAGAGATGGATGGGGACAGAGGGGGGGCAGAGAGGGAGGGGCCAGAGAGGGAGTAGGACAGAGAGGGCGCAGAGAGGGAGGGAGCAGAGAGGGATGAGGATAGAGAGGGAGAAGAGAGGGAGAGGGCAGAGAGGGAGGAGCAGAGAGGGAGGAGGCAGAGAGGGAGGCGGCAGAGAGGGAGGGGGAAGAGAGGGAGCGGATGCAGAGAGGGAGCGGATGCAGAGAGGGAACCAGAAAGGGCGGGGGCAGAGAGGGGGAAGAGAGGGAGGGGATGCAGAGAGGGGGGCAGAGAGGGAGGGGGGAGAGGGGTAAGCAGAGAGAGAGGGAATGCAGCGAGCGAGGGCGGCCGAGAGGGTGGGGGCAGAGAGGGAGGGGGAAGAGAGGGAGGGGGAAGAGAAGGAGGGGTTGCAAAGAAGGGCAAGCGAGTGAGGGGACAGAGAGGAAGGGAGGCAGAGAGGGTGTGGGCAGAGAAGGAGGGGACAGAGAGGGAGGGGGGCAGAGAGCGAGGGAATGCAGAGAGCGAGGGGATGCAGAGAGTGGGAACAGATAGGAAGGAGGCAGAAAGGGAGAGGGGAAGATAGGGAGGGGGTAGAGAGGGTGGAGGCAGAGAGGGGGGTCAGTGAGGGGGCAGAGAGGGAGGGGAAGAGAGGCATGGGGACAGAGAGAAGGTAGAGAGGGAGGGGGAAGAGATGGAGGGAGCAGAGAGGGAGGAGGCAGAGAGGGAGGGGGCAGAGAGGGAGGAGGAAGAGAGGGAGGAGACAGAGAGTAAGGGAGCAGAGAGGGAGGGAGCTGAGAGGGAGGGGGTACAGAGGGAGGGTTGGTGAGGGAGGGTTGGTGAGGGAGGGGGTAGAGAGGAAGGGGGCAGAGAGGGGGGATCAGAGAGGGAGAAACAGAGAGGGAGGAGGCAGAGGGGAAGGGGGAAGAGAGGGAGGGGGAAGAGAGGGAGGAGATAGAGGGGATCATAGAGGGAGGGGGTAGAGAGGGAGGGGAGATAGAGGGAGGCGGGACAGAGAGAGGGAGGGGGGACAGAGTGGAAGGGGGAGATAGGGTGGGGGGACAGAGAGAGAGGGGGCTGAGAGGCGAGACAGAGAGGGAAGGGGCAGAGAGGAAGGGAGCCCAGAGAGTGAGAGGGCAGAGAGGGAAGGGGACAGAGAGGGAGGGGGCAGAGAGGGGGGGGGGGGACAGAGAGGGAGGGGGACAGAGAGGGAGAGGGCAGAGAGGGGGAGGACAGAGAGGGAGGGGGACAGAGAGGGAGGGGGCAGAGAGGAAGGGAGCCCAGAGAGTGAGAGGGCAGAGAGGGAGGGGACAGAGAGGGAGGGTGCAGAGAGGGGGAGGACAGAGAGGGAGGGGGACAGAGAGGGAGAGGGCAGAGAGGGAGAGGGGACAGAGAGGAAGGGGGAGCAGAGAGGGAGGAGCAGAGAGGGAGAGGGCAGAGAGGGAGAGGTCAGAGAGGGAGCGGGACAGAGAAGGAGGGGATACAGAGAGGGGGGGGGGGGCAGAGAGGGTCGGGGTGCAGAGAGGGAGGAGAAACAGAGAGGGAGGACAGAGAGGGATGGGCAGAGAGGACGGAGACAGAGAGGGGGCGACAGAGAGGGAGGGGGAAGAGAGGGAAGATGACAGAGAGAGGGAGGGTGCAGAGAGGGAGGGGGGCAGAGAGTGATGGGGCACAGAGGCAGGGGGCAGAGAGGGTGGAGGCAGAGAGGGAGGGGAGTAAAGAGGGAGGTGGCACAGAGAGGGAGGGGGCCAGAGAGGGAGGGGGCAGAGAGGGAGGGGGCAGAGAGGGAGGGAGAGAGAGGGAGGGCGCAGAGCGGGGAGAATCAGAGAGGGAGGGGGGCAGAGAGCGAGGGGGCAAAGAGGGAGGGGCAGAGAGGGAGGGGGCAGAGCGGGGAGAATCAGAGAGGGAGGGGGGCAGAGAGCGAGGGGAAGGGGTAGATAGGGAGGGGAAGGGGGTAGGTAGGGAGTTGGAGGGGATAGAGGGGAAGGGAAAGGTGGCAGAGGCAGATCCACCAGGCACCGGGCGGCGGACCTGAGCGATGCCGCGGGCGTGCGAGCGGACGTCGGCCCGAGGACCGCAAGTTCGGCCGCCGCAGTCTCCAGTCAAGGGACCGACATCATCTCCAGGCTCGTCCTTTCTTCCACCAGCGGCGTCTGCACCACCTGTGTAACCCATTGTGAGGTCATCATAGAAACATAGAAACATAGACAATAGGTGCAGGAGTAGAGGCCATTCGGCCCTTCGAGCCAGCACCATTCGCAATTCAATATGATCATGGCTGATCATCCAACTCAGTATTCCGTACCTGCCTTCTCTCCATACCCCCTGATCCCCTTAGCCACAAGGGCCACATCTAACTCCCTCTTAAATATAGCCAATGAACTGTGTGGCCTCGACTACCCTCTGCGGCAGAGAGTTCCAGAGATTCACCACTCTCTGCGTTGAAAAAGTTCTTCTCATCTCGGTTTTAAAGGATTTCCCCCTTTTATCCTTAAGCTGTGACCCCTTGTCCTGGACTTCCCCAACATCGGGAGCAATCTTCCTGCATCTAGCCTGTCCAACCCCTTAAGAATTTTGTAAGTTTCTATAAGATCTCCCCCCAAATCTTCTAACTTCTACCGAGTACAAGCCGGGTCTATCCATTCTTTCTTTATATGAAAGCCCTGACATCCCAGGTATCAGTCTGGTGAACCTTCTCTGTACTCCCTCTATGGCAAGAATGTATTTCCTCAGATTAGGAGACTACATGCTGGGACATTTCACTCCGCAACTCCCTGTGTAACTCATCCACCCCCCCCCCCCCCCCCCCCCCCCACCCAGGTACCTTCCCCTGTAACCACAGACGATGCAACACCTGTCGCTATAACTCCTCCTTCGACACTGTCCAGGTATCCCCACAGTCCTTTTAGGTTAGACAGATGTTCACTTGTACCTTCTCCAACCTCATCTAATGTATCTGTTGTTCAACATGTGGACGCTTATACATTGGCAAGACCAAACGCAGACTGGGCGATCGATTGGCGGAACAACTTCGCTCAGCCCGCGTGAACCAACCTGGTCTCCAGCTTGCTGCATGCTTTAATTTGCCTGCCCAATCCTACCCAGACCTTTCGGTTTCCTCTATTTTTAGAGTGAGGCTAATAATCACAAATTGGCTCCACGGGTGACCTGT
Source organism: Leucoraja ocellata (assembly GCA_036785375.1). Taxonomy (NCBI): domain Eukaryota; kingdom Metazoa; phylum Chordata; class Chondrichthyes; order Rajiformes; family Rajidae; genus Leucoraja; species Leucoraja ocellata. The sequence goes on from JAWMAR010003658.1 coordinate 62,423, forward strand.
GAACCTGCCGATTAGTGAATTGTCCATTAGCTTTCCCCCCACTGTACAGATTAACGGGAGAATCTGGGCCGGTTGATTTGAAAGCGGGAATATAACAGCGAGCTGATGTCGGATGTGTGGACATGACCTTTGACAGTCGGAGCGGATCCAGGCTGAGATATTATTCCTGACCTAAATCCCTGGACTGCACTCCTGCAGCCTACCCCTGTCCCACGGTGCGAGTTCATTCCAAGAGCACTCCCGAGTTTAAAAATAAAATCAAACTCGTGGTAAGCACGGAGAATGAACGTAGCTGGTGCGTCGGAGCTCGGGGTCAAACCTGAGCGCTAACGGCAGGTACTTGGGAAGACTCTCCGACGGAAGGTAAGCACGGGAAGACTCGTGAAGATTTTTCAACGTGATGAAAAATGTCCACGAGAGCTCCGAGTAACGACGAGTGGCCATTACCGTAAATCTCCCAGTTCGAATCAGGGCAAACTCGGCAGAATTTTAGGAATGAACTCATACCGTGGGACAGGGCTTGTGGTAACTCGCATGCGGCATTCAACATTGAAGTAATTGCTCCCAGCTTCACAGTAATGTCTAGTTTGTGGCTATGACCAGCGTGGCTGAACAACGGGCGCTCCTACGAGGAATGCGAGTGCAAGAAGCTGAACGCCAACTGAAGCTTGATAATTACCCGTCTTTCTGTGCAGAGGTTCTTCTGTGGAGATTTGAAGACGGAACACAACTTATTATGTACAAGTTGAGAGGAGAGATATTTTGCTTTCTTAAACAAACGTCCCGACCAACAGGGTTTTAAATTAAGTTGTGTGCATGCGTGATTACGATTTAGCCCGTGACCAGCAGCTCGCTCAGTATCCAACCCAGCCTAAATCTGCCGACTTGTTCACTAAAGCAAAATGTAGAAATCTTCAGGATATTTTGGATGTTGCACTGAGATAGGTCAGATGCACGCGAGAATATTGCTGGCATCGATGGAATGGGAGAGACAATGCTGCTGTGATTTATTTATTATGGTTTCTACATTAGATTCATCCCTTAACACATTTAGACATAATTCTCGGCAGATATGTTATCCCGCTCTTCAGTTCCTCTCTGAATTTAGACTGAGTTACCGCGTAAATGCACGTGTTTGTGCAGCAACTCAAAAGCAGGAGCATGTAACTGGTTTCGTCCGCGATAAGAAACGGGTCACTGAAACCGGTAGCATAAAACCGCTTTCCTATCTGTATCCAGAGGAATACTATAAAATACGTCATCCACAGCATAATGAAGTTGCCGGAAATTGCAAAGAGCAAGATGATTGACTTCCTTCTGCTTTCCAGCTCGAGATCATTCTGATTCGCACCATTCTTGCTGCCTCTCAGATTCCTGCGGACTTGACTGGCCTTTAAAATGTACCCGACTGTTAGAGCGTTGAGCAGTAATATCAGGAACATTGGGAGCAGAGGGCTGAAACATCGGTGAATCCAGGTGAATAATATCCATGTGGGTTCAATGTAGAATTCTTGTTTTATATTACACATCCAGTCTACATTGTGTACTGATATAGAAGGTTCGAATGCAAAGTACCAGGGGATGTTTTTGCAGCAGAACAGCGGACACACAGTTGCTATAACCCTGGCTGCAGTTTTCTCGGTGCAAAATCTGGATCTCAGCTTGTGGCAACAAATCATCAAATATCGATCAAATGTGAACGAGAGGGTTAACCACACGGAGATGTCTGTGACTGCGTGGTTAAGGACCCGGTGGAAGGAACACACTTGAGTAATTAAGAGAAAAGTTGTGGGGAAATATAGATCATTGAGACGACAAAGTAAAACGTCAATGACAGCAACCAACAGATCCGCCGCAGCCATGGCCACAAGATAGCGTGATACACATTTGGAGAGACCGCACTTTCCCCGGGACAGGATCACAATGGATATCACATTAGCTGTGTTAGGGAAGATTCAAACATCGACAAAGTGCATGAGCAGTGTAGGTTACAGGGTCCCCCGTATAACACGCGATTTCACATTAAGATTAGAGTTGAGCATAGACATTCATGACAGGGCGAGCGGCCCACCGCACAAAATGTTTAAAGGTTCAAGCTCAAGTGAGTTTATTGTCATGTGTCCCTGATAGGACAATGCAATTATTGCCTTGCTTCAGCACAACAGAACATAGTAGGCTTTTACTACAAAACAGATCAGTGTGTCCATATACCATTATATAAATGTATACACACATGCATAAATAAACTGATCAAATGCAAATTACAGATGATGGGTTATTAATAATCAGAATTTTGTCCGAGCCAGGTTTAATAGCCTGATGGTTGTGGGGAATTAGCTATTCCTGAACCTGGTTGTTGCAGTCTTCAGGCTCCTCCTGTACCTTCTACCTGAAGGTAGCAGGAAGATGAGTGTGTGGCCAGGATGGTGTGGGTCTTTGATAAACTGCCAGCCTTTTTGAGACAGCGACTTGAGGTTGGGCGACGAGAATGAAAAGCATTTCCCCTGTTAGGACTGTCGCCAATGTTGACGGGCGAATGGAATCGCAATAGATGCGCGAATGAAAATAATGATAGTTTCACAATGAATGTACACGGAATAATATTTTATCAGGTCGGATAAACATGATATTCGCGGCAGGGGCTGTATTAGAGAACACATATGTGATCTGAAAATGAAGCGAGACGCCACGGCGTTTTATTTGTGGAGATAGTGAAATCAAATACCATCGGACAACTTATAATGGATGTCTGAAAATGTAGCCGTGATTTTCTACGTCTTTAACACATTTACGCTTCGTTTCATTAACATGACATGCTTACAGTAAACGATACAGTTATTTGCATCGAATTATATCGATGTAGGTATTGCAGTTATGTTCATCATTTTCTATTTGATTGAAACTTCCCGCAGTAAATCAATAAAATCGATTATTTCCACTTTATAATTTCAATTCATCAGTCAGTCACCGCTCTTGTCCGATCACTCTCGGTAACATCTCGCCAGTGACAAATTGTATAAGTGCCTATTTTCCCTATTGCTGTTTACACACACATGGTTAGGATACCGGAACCGCCACACACGTACCTGAGATTCTGACCAGAGTCGCACAGAGACGGGATCTTCCCTCAGCCGTTTGCTCGGTGCAATGGATGCCCTGCGGCAGCGATGTCGCTTCTGTCACAGATTCTACAGACGGCAACTGCTTCTCACGCGCAAGGACAGAACAATGCGTCGAGAATGAAACATTGGACATTGAACGTTGAGTAGACTATGTTTGTTTCTGCTAAGAGTGGATATCCACCCACGGCAGGCATTGCAATGTTGATGAATAATATCCTTCACCTGGGTGTGAAGCAGTGGAGACATTATGGCCAACGGTACCGCAGCCGGGGTCATGTTTGATCAAAAACCAGAGTGTATCTATTGCAACCGAACGGTTCACGATATATGTGTGCACATAGGCGACGAGGAAGCGCGGCTTAATACACCTATACATGACGAGACGTCACCTGGTGTCACCGGATAGGAACAGTGTCTAGCCGATGAATGGATACTATAATGTAAACACAAAATATTTTATTGACTGCAGGAAGTTTCAGTCAAACAGAACATTAATGAAATACATTAAATCAGTTCAACCAACTGCAGCATTTGCTATTGAAAATGTACTATTCAGTTGACCGAAACGAGGTATTGCTGAGTTCAGCGCTTCACAAACACGGCTGTAGTCGTCTTTCAATGGATTGGAGGACAGGGACATCTAAACGCCACATATCTGCCAAGAATGGAGTAGGAAAAATGCTTTTATTGACGATTCATAACATAGATACAATTACTTACCAAGAATTCCAAGCACTGCTATAATCGGGTAATAAATCATTGCTGCCTGGATTATGGGAGGCAGCAGAAAAAACGGATAATCGGTGAATATAATTCTCATCCTGGAGAGACGTGAGAGAGAAGCTCAGTGTTCGATGCTGGAATGCAACTGACAGCGCGTTGCAGAGAAAGGCTTCATATCTAAACGAGATCGTCTTCCCCTGGGATCACGAAGACACAAACAAGAACATTAACATCACTTCATGGTATCTGAACATCGTGTCAACAATATTCACAGCCATGATTTCACCACACGACCTATAACCACTAATGATGTTTTTATCTAAGTGGAAAAGCCTGAATTTAAGATTATATATTTACATAATTTCCCTCTATTCTGATTTAAATGTCGGATTTTGAATGCTATACAGTAACACGTTCAACAAGTGCGGCATCGCTTCTCTTATTCTGTAAAACGGTGCTTCTCTGCCAAAGCTCAAACTAAATCCAACAAGCTGTAACAAACTTTCAAAGTTTCGCTAGACTCGCAGTGATACAACTAGATTCGAATCAATATCAATTTCGACTCGCTAGAGGTTACTAGAACAATAACGATACATGCAAACCCGGGACAGTATTGGGAGTTCAGTGAATCACAATATTGGGAGTGGATGGCAGCAAATGTAGTCGTGGGTTCATAGAATCATAGAGCCATACATTGTGAAAACAGGGCGTTCGGCCCAACTCTCCCACACCTACCAATATGTCTTACATACATGTATTCTGCATTTGTTTTGCAAAGACATGCGAGTCCTCGAGTTGCTAGGACACTGCAAGTGTCATGCATGTCCCGGTGCCGATGACGACGCTGGGGTAGGTGAGGAGGGGACACGGGTTTGCTCTTGAGTACGAGCACTCTCTAGGTAGGTATGTTGCAAAACCTACGTGAATCGTCGATGAGAATCTGCCCCAGCCCGTGTGCGCGATTTTGGCGCTGTTTAGAGGGGGCGGGTTTAAAACGCGATTTATACTATGCTGTTCCAATCGAAGATGTTCAGCCTAGTAAATCATTAACGGAAAATCACTGAAAGACTCCGTCGCAAAATGCATTATTACTTGTATAGGCCTCGAATAATAGTTATAATAGTTTTAAAATCACTCTCTCAACCCGCGACCTCTCGCAGCCCCAGGGTTTTATAAAGCAAACAATTTAAGGTATGTACCTTATTTTTACATTAAAAGGGGCTTCTTAAGACCCCTTTATACAAAGTTTACTATAGCGAGTAGCTCATTTTGGGCTCTTTATATCCCGCAGTATTTTTCTGGGCATTTGAGGATACAAATCCAGCGCAATGTGAACGTTCTAAACCAACGCGTTCACAGGAACCCACTAGAAAGCTGATTTAAAATGGACTTTAATTTACAGCAATTGAACACTAAATTCCTTCCATTTGGCCTATAACTTGATGTAAATGAGATTTAAAAATCATGTTTTATGGTGAATTATTTGTGAATATTATTTGGATACTTAGGCTACTTAAAAATGTTAATCATTTATTAAGAAATGGATAGATGTTTAGATCTAGTAATTGAAGTTTGAAATTAGCTACAATTGGGTAACTGACTAATTATATGCTTTAATTTCAGGTCATCCAAGTAAGATTGTTTTATATTTGTTTCAGAATGGTTCAATCTATGATAACTGAAAATTTCATTCAGTTCTCTTAATTTTTAAGAAGTTTATGGCCTTTTGACTGTCCATGATCACAGCTTTTTTGATATGTCCATAGAAAATCAATAGGGAACAAGATGCTAATTTCCGAGTATGAAAATGTCCATAACGTTTTTTATTACTTGAGATATGAAAGTGAATTAGGTGTCAAATTAAACTTATTTTCATGCTTTATCTGGTGGGATAAATTGCAGACTTGATTTTTTAAATCTCAAAATGTTGTAACATTGCTACTATAGGTATGCAAGGTATATATAGCAGACAGTTATGAGTCGATGGACGTGTCCATATGCCAGGACTTTGCGGCTGACCGATATGAATAAGCCTCAGTTGTCACAGTTGAGGCCAATTCTGGAAAATGGTGTACAATTTTGGTCGCCAAATTTTAGGAAAGATGTCAACAAAATAGTGAGAGTACTAGTGAGAGTACTAGAGGAGATTTACTAGAATGTTGCCTGGGTTTTTGCACCTACGTTACAGAGAAAGGTTGAACAAGATACGTCTTTATTCTTTGGAGCGCAGAATGTTAATGCACTTGATAGAGGTCTTTAAAATTATGAGAGGGATAGACATAGGTGACGTGGCTAAGCTTTTTCCATTGAGAGTAGGGAAGATCCAAACAAGAGTACATGACTTGAGAATTAAGGGCAACATGAGGGCGAACTTCTTTACTCAGAGAATGATAGATGTGTGAAATGAGCTTCCAGTGGAAGTGGTGGACGCAGGTTCGATTTGATCATTTAAAAATAAATTGGATAGGTGTATGGACGGGAAAGGAATGGGTGTTGTCTGAGTGCACGTAGATGGGACTAGGTGAGAGGAAGTGTTCGGCACGGATTAGAAGGGCCGAAATGGCCTGTTTCCGTGCTGCAAATGTTATATGGTTATATGGTTATAGGATACACGTTGCCCACAGCAAGGGGAACTCTAGAGGAGCAATAACAATATATGTATGCGATGCTGCTGTTTGGGGTGAAACGATGCAAGTGATCAGCGGTGATTTATTAATAGAAGTTTGCTCCATCAAATTAGGAAATTGCGATCGTAAACTTTACCAAAGACCATATTTGATAAAACAACAATCAGAAATATATGTCTAGCAGAGAGATATGAAGTTCACAATATGAAAGATATGTTGCATCATCCAACTGTGTTAGTGCCGGCAAAAAGCCGCGCCTTTTATGGATCATATGTTTACTCTCTTCATACGCGCATCAGTTGGTGGAAAATCGGTCGGAAGAGGGTTATGTCGGGAATTGCAGAGCAGATTATATTATCCCGTCTTTACAGAGAGGAACTTCACGTTTTTGATACCGTATACATTGGAATCCTTCTCATCCATCTGAGCTGACAGATGGTTTGCTATCTGATCCAGAATACCAGACTGATTCCTGGGATGTCAGGACTTTCATATGAGGAGAGACTGGAGAGACTCGGCTTGCACTCGCTAGAATTGAGAAGATTGAGGGAGAATCTCATAGAAACTTACAAAATTCCTATGGGGTTGGACAGGCTAGATGCAGGAAGATTGTTCCCAATGATGGGGACGTCCAGAACAAGGGGTCACAGTTTAAGGATAAGGGGGAAGTCTTTTAGTAGCAATGTTACAACATTTTGAGATTTAAAAAATCAAGTCTGTAATTTATCCCATCAGATAAAGCATAAAAAGAAGTTTAATTTGACAGCCAATTCACTTTCACATCTCAAGTATTTAAAAAGTTATGGACATTTTCATACTCGGAAATTAACATCTTGTTCCCTATTGATTTTCTATGGACATAACAAAAAAGCTGTGATCATGGACAGTCAAAAGCCCATAACCTTCTTAAAAATTAAGAGAACTGAATGAAATTTCGTAGTTATCGTAGATTGAACCATTCTGAAACAAATATAAAATAATCTTACTTGGATGCCCTGAAATTAAAACTTATAATTAGTTAGTTACCCAAGTGTAGCTAATTTCAAACTTCAATTACTAGATCTAAACATGTATCCATTTATTAATGAATGATTAACATTTTTAAATAGCCCAAGTGTCCAAATAATATTCATAAATAATTCACAATAAGACATGATTTTTAAATCTCATTTACATTAATTTTTAGGCCAAATGGAAGGAATTTAGTGTTCAATTGCTGTAAATTAAAGTCCATTTAAATCAGCTTTCTAGTGGGTTCCTGTGAACGCGCTGGTTTAGAACGTTCACATTGCGGTAGATTTGTGCCCTCAAATGCCCTGAAAAATACTGCGGGATATAAAGAGCCCAAAATGAGCTACTCGCAATAGTAAACTTTGTATAAAGGGTTCTTAAGAAGCCCTTTTTAATGTAAAAATAAGCTACATACCTTCTGTATACAGCTCCATGCGGCCCTGTGGTTGCGTGAGGTCGCGGGTTTAGAGAGTGATTTTTAAACTATTATAACTTTTATACAAGGCCATAAAAACTAATAATACCTTTTGCGACGGGGTCTTTCAGCGATTTTTCGTTAATGATTTACTAGGCTGAACATCTTCGATTGGAACAGCCTAGTGAAAATCGCGTTTTAAACCCGCTTCCTCTAAACAGCGCCAAAATCGCGCACACGGGCTGGGACAGATTTTCAGCGACGCTTCAGGTAGGCTTTGCAACATACCTACTTTTAGGACTGAGATGAGAAAAAGATTTTTCACACAGAGAGTGGTGAATCTCTGGAATTCTCTGCCACAGAAGGTAGTTGAGGCCAGTTCATTGGCTATATTTAAGGGGGAGTTAGATGTAGGTGACTCTTGTGGCTAAACGGATCAGGGGGTATGTAGAGAAGGCAGGTACCGGATACCGAGTTGGATGATCAGCCATGATCATATTGAATGGCGGTGCAGGTTCGAAGGGCTGAATGGCCTCTACTCCTGCACCTATTTTCGATGTGTCTGTCTACCCACATTCCTCCCTCGGTGCTGGACAGAGGTGTCCACTGACACTGATGGGCCAGAGAGTTTGTTTAGACTCGAAGCCGCAACCATGCGTTGTTCCCAGATGTTCCTGTTCCGTCAAAACATCTCAAATACCTGCTGATTGGTAGATAGAAACATAGAAAATAGGTGCAGGAGTAGGCCATTCTGCCCTTCGAGCCTGCACCGCCATTCAATATGATCATCCAACTCAGTATCCTGTCTCTCTCTCCATATCCCCTGATCCCTTAGCCACAAGGGTCACATCTAACTCCCTCTTAAATATAGCCAATGAACTGGCCTCGACTACCTTCTGTGGCAGAGATTTCCAGAGATTCACCACTCTCTGTGTGAAAAATGTTTTTCAAATCTCGGTCCTACAAGATTTCTCCCATATCCTTAAACTGTGACCCTTGTTCTGGACTTCCCCAACATCGGGAACAATCTTCCTGCACCTAGCCTGTCCAACACATTAAGAATTTTGTAAGTTTCTATAAGATTCCCCCTCGATCTTCTAAATTCTAGCGAGTACAAACCGAGTCTATCCAGTCTTTCTTCATATGAAAGTCCTGACTTCCCAGGAATCAGTCTGGTGAACCTTCTCTGTACTCCCTCTATGGCAATAATGTCTTTCCTCAGATTAGGGTATTATTCATCAACAATACAATGCCTGCCATGGGTGGATATCCACTATTAGCAGGAACACACATAGTCTACTCAACGGGGAATCTCAATGTGTCATTCTCTACGCATTGTTCTGTCCTTGCGCGTGAGAAGCAGTTGCCTTCTGTAGCATCTGTGACAGCAGCAACATCGCTGCCGCAGGGAATCCATTGCACCGAGCAAACGGCTGGAGGAAGGTCCCGTCTCTGTGCGACTCTGGTCAGAATCTCAGGTACGTGTGTGGCGGTTCCGGTATCCTGACAATGTGTGTGTAAACAGCAATAGGGAAAACGAGGCATTTATACAATTTACAACTGGCGGGATGTTACCGAGTGTGATCGGACAAGAGCGGTGACTGACTGATGAATTGAAATGATGAAGTGAAAATTGATGTTATTGATTTACTGCGGGACGTTTCAGTCAAATAGAAAATGATGAACATAACTGCAATACCTACATCGATGTAATTCGATGCAAATAACTGTATCGTTTACTGTAAGCATGTCATGTTAATGAAACGAAGCGTAAATGAGTTAAAGACGTAGAAAATCACGGCTAAATTTTCAGACATCCATTATAAGTTGTCCGATGGTATTTGATTTCACTATCTCCATAAATAAAACGCCGTGGCGACTCGCTTCATATTCAGATCACAAATTTGATCTCTAATACAGCCCCTGCCGCGAACATCATGTTTATCCGACCTGATAAAATATTATTCCGTGTAAATTCATTGTAAAATTGTCATTATTTTAACCCCCTCTTCAATATAGCCAATGAACTGTGGCCTCAACTACCTTCTGCGGCAGAGAAATCCACAGATTCACCACTCTCTGTGTGAAACATATTTTTCTCATCTCGGTCCTAAAACATTTCCCGCTTATCTTTAAACTGTGACCCCTTGTTCTGGACTTCCCCAATATCGCGAGCAATCTTCCTGCATCTGCCACACCCACAACCGCACCTGGAGTATTGTGAGCAGTGTTGTCCCCTAATGTGAGGAAGGACATTCTTGTAATTGAGGGAGTACAGCCTATGTTTACAAGATTAATTCGCGGGATGGCGGGACTGTCATGTGCTGAGGAAATGGAGCAGATGGGCTTGTATACTCTGGAGTTCAGAAAGATGAGAGGGTATCTCATTGAAACATATAACATTGTGAAGGGCTTGGACACACTAG